>JABXWE010038780.1:0-12896 GCA_014611495.1 Limonius californicus
ACAATTGCTTCCCAAATCTAATTAGAACATGTTTAATTGGTTATCGTTTTAGTTAGACTGTAACTCATGAAGAGATATTATGGAAGTAATAAGTGATGTGGCAGTAAATAATAGTGCAAGTATTTTGCAACGTGTAAATAAAAATTAGAATTGATAGGTAAATATAATAAGAATATAATACAGTTTTATTACAATCGTTTGGGTTGATTAGAGAAAAAGCAAGCATGCAATTGTTGGTTAGCACATAGTTCACAAGAAAATTTCGATAAGTATAAACAATTACAAAGACAAGTCAAAGGAAGAGTTAGGAAAGAAAAGAGTCTCAAGTGGGAAAGAAGATTTATGGAGATCGAGAGCAAGTTAGGGGGGTCACAATCTACGGAAGTATAGCGATGTTTGAAATCTCTTAAATCTAACGGAAGGGGAAATGTCATAAATCTAATTCCTATGCAAGAATGGACTCAATATTATAGAGCCTTATTACAGGAGCAGAGACCATAATACGAGTATAAAATCGAAAACAGACAGAATCAAATAAATGAATCCACAACTAAAATGTCTACTGAAGAAGTGAACAAAGCAATTACGTCAATGAAAAATGGACGATCATCTGGTCCTGGAGGAATTACATCAGAGTTAATTAAATATGGAGGTAAGAAATTACTAATGCGTCTTACAAGGCTTGTAAATATGTGCATAGAAAAATGTATAATCCCCAAACAATGGGAAGATATCCCACATTATCTCACTGTATAAGAAAGGTAAGAGAAACGATCGAAGGAATTATAGAGGCCTCAGTATTAATTGTACTATGTGCAGACTTTTTGGCAAAATTGTGAAACAACATGTAGAAACAATTACTAGGGGTAACGTAAGTGAAGTCAAAGCGGATTTATACGGGATCGATCATGTGTAGATAATCTCTTTATAATTCGCCAACTGATTGAAAAAAGAATAAGTCGAGGATAGTAAACACATAATTCGTTCGTAGATTTGGAAAAGGCGTACGATTCCATCCCCGGAAAAAAAATTATTTGATATACTTAAAGATTTTGGGATAAACCATACGTGGATTATAAAAGAACTATACTATACAAACATAACGAAGCGTATATGAAAGCTGGAGGTAAACTGTCAAGAGTAATTCATCCATCAAAGGGTCTTAGACAAGGATGCAGTTTGTCTCCACTATTATTTAACTTGCATCTGGAAGCTGTGTTAAGGGATTGGAAAAGAAGGGTGGAAGGAATGGGCGTAAATGTCGGAGAAGACTGTTTGTTTACTGTTAGTTTCGCGGATGACCAGGTAGTTATTGTCCAAGACTCATATCATGACATATAATTTATGCTGCGACGACTAAATCAATATTACAATGAATGGGGAACGGTCATAATTTTGGCAAAACCGAATATTTGGTAATTAACTCGGATGCTAGGTACCAAATTCTTATGGACGACAACTACACTATTAAACAGGTGGATGAATTTAAATATTTATGTACAAGAATAACGAAAGATGGGCAGACCACAGATGAAATTAAACACAGAATTGAGGAAATTAAAGAAAATTTAGGAGACTTGAATACGGTACGGTGGGACAAACACATTTCTAAAAATACTAAAAAGCGGATCGGCAAAGTCTTTGTTGAATCCGTTTTATCATACGGTTCTGAAGTTTGAACGTTAAATGCTGAAACAAAAAGAAAAATTAACTCTATGGAAATGGACTATTTTAGACGTAGCGCTGGGGTATCGAGCCTAGAAAGAATAACAAATCAGGAAATTAGAAGACGTATACAGGCAGAAGAGGATGACATAATTACAAGAATTGAAATCATGAGAAATAATATGAGGGATCGTGATTTGGAGGAGGACGATGCACATTATAGAAACAGATGGCGGTTAGGTGTAGGAAGGCGGCCTTGAGCTGTAGAATCCTGAATGTATATTTATATATATATTGCTGTATTACACTCAATAAAATGACTAAATTCTAATTAAATACAAAGCATAGAAGCTATATGAAGCTTTCCTGTATGGAAATGAGTTGTTCACACACGCTATTTTCAAATGAGGTCATGCGTTGTACTTCGGGTAGGCATAGTATGGGAATTGCAGGTTTTACATCATCCAAAGGAATTTTAGCATTAGATCCACGATCTAGATGTTGTTTATATGCCGTGCAACAATTTTTACTGAGTCGTGAGCTGTAATTACAACTATATTAATGTAAATTTTCCATATTTGACAGTTCAGATAAATTTTGTGAATTTAGTACATTAATGTGTTTGTTTGAAGTCTATAAACTTGATGTGAAGTGTTATAATGTATTCGATTGCTTTTCTAATATTTGCTGCATTGTTGATAATCTCCAATTTATAGTCTCAGTTTTTCTTGCAGTTTGTTAACGATTATTTTTGCTAACACTTTGTAGGCCGCATTTAGCATCATTATTGCACGGTAATTTATGTAGTCTTCCATGTCTCCTGTTTTATAACTAGTGAATATTACGCCTTCTTACCATTCCCCTGGTATGCTCCGTTCTCTCCATATCCTACAGATTAGTTTGTGAAATTTTTCATATAGATTCTGCCCTCCATATTTAATAAATTCTGTTATTATATCGTAGCATCCTGGTACTTTATTGTTTTTTAAACTTCCTATTGCTTGTTTTATTTCTTCCTGAGTTGGTTCGTGTATTATCAATCGATTTATTGTTACTACTGCTTGTATTATCGTGTTTGTTTTTGTTTGGTTGTTGAACAGTTTTTCGTGGTAAATTTTCCACATGTTCTCATGTGTTATATCATATTTTGACACATCCTTCTGATGTTAAAATACTTCCTTTTATTTTGTTCCATTGGTCTTCAATTCTATTTGTGTCTTCATTGATAGTTTGCTGTTTAAAAAGTTTTTGAGTTATACCTTCTTCTAATTGTTGTTGCAAATTTAACTCTTTTATTTTTTCTACATTCCTTTTGCTTTTCATTTTGTTTATGTTTTTTGTCTTCCTGAACTTTTCTTTTCTCTAACGGTTGCGATTACTAGCATTTGGTCTGTGTCTGCGTTTGCTCCCCTGCATGATCTTACATCTTGCTTGGTTTTACTTCTATTTTTTGATATTAATACATTATTAATTTGATTGCTTGATATTTGACTTGGGTGGATCCATATTATTTTATGTCTGCGTCTAAATATTTAATTATAACCCTTTATAATTTTTTCAGTTTTTAAATTACACAATTTAAATCATTGTAATTAGATTTCTGGTGAATGAACGTCTATACGTTATCTTAAGGGTGAAATACTCAGTTTTCCTAACTAAGGATCACACAATTGCTATGAGAATACAATACCCAAGCAAACTTAATCAGCGTTTAAATTATTTGTAGCGTCCTTGTAGTATGTGTAAGTGGTGCTCGTTTAAGATTTGCTTCGCCGGAAATCCGACCCGCACAAATCGAGTTGTTTCTAGCCCACACTCCTACTTTTGGTGGCAGCGATAGGTATGCGTAGCTTGCTATAGTTTTACCAAAGTTACTTTATCATAGGCTTGCGTTGAGTATATGTTTTATTTCTCTGAATACTACTTACATTTTGTAATCTCACCTCATTTCTAATTTTTAATTTATAGTATAATATCGTAACATTAGGTTCAAGTATTTCCAAGGTACATGATTATTATTCATTGTCCTGTATTGAGTGTTTGATTGAAAATTGTTTTAAGCATTATTATGAATACATACCTGCATTAAAATTATTGGTACATTTGGTGGTACATATAAAAATTCGAACCTTTTCAATTATGCCAGGTTTTAATAGCGTTAAATGTGAATACCCTAGGGACGGAAATCCACAAAACATAATGCCAGAGTATTTTAAAATAGTAAATACATGAGGTTTGTCGATTTAATTCTCGTGCTGACACAGTAATAAGAAACACAATTATTGTAACATGAAGAATATTTATTCAAAGTAATCTCCATTTGCTTTAATACACTTATTGTAAGATATTGGAAAAGTCGGCAAAGGTGTCGGCAGAAACTGCTTCTAATTCGGCGGTTTAATTTAGCTAAATATATTCTATGTCCTGAAATAAATAGTTCCGCTTCGATACTTCTCTTTAAGAAAAAGAAAAAATTTGCTGATAGGAAGACAGTTGAATAGGGTGGGTATTGATCACAAATACAAATTTTAAAATTGGTCGCAGTCGCATTTATGTGTAACAACAATGATCTCATTGTTATCCTATTTTCACCAAGACGGGCTAGAGATGTGACGTGTTGTGATTGCAGTTATTATGTCATGTAGTTGAGGCAATACTTTGGTCACAAAACTGTCGCGCATTCAGATATATCGGCAATTACTGGAGGTCACCAGAGTTAGTAAAATGTGTTCAATTATTGTAAATTTGTGTAATTTAACATTAATTTGTTATACCTCTATTCAAGATCATTCTGTTAAGTTATACAACGTATACAGTATTTTACTACTTTAAACTTAGAAATTCATATAACTAACTCATTTGGAAAGAAAATATGGTAAAGCAAACACTACCAGCATTTATCTCTTAAATTGCACTAGGAATGTCATGAAAATTTGTATAAATGTTAAATTTTAAATCGTACCCTACATACTTCTGGTAAAAACAATATTAGGGAATTACACCATTGCTTTCCACCCTGCAAAGTCTAAAAAGAAAAACTGTATTTTTGTTATTTTTGCACCCTATTCAGGCAAATTATACTAAATCGACCCTACGCGTATATCGTTTTTTTTCTTTCCACACCATATATGTAATAGTCGAAAATTAAAGTCTATTCTGATATAGATACAGTGATTCAAAAATTACTGAAGTAAAGAGCGAATAATACTAGCATAAATATTAAACTAAAACAAATTATCATATAGAAGAAATAAGTCAAATTAATATCTACTGTGCAAGTCATATTAATGCACATTAGTGCATTCGATTTCCATAGCCACTTGTACAAAGTAATCGTGAATAGATTATATTTTGGTCTTTAATAAAAATATATTATGCTGCGGTTCATGATTGTTCTGTGCTGTAAGAAAGAATATACAAAGTGAATCCAAAAAGACCCAAGATACGAGTATTATGCCGAATGGCATTCAAATTAAACTTTACTATGTTATTTCCACTGTTTGATCTCCTGTTCGTTCTAGCCAAATTCCAAGGTAGTTATAGGTTTGTACTCTTTTTATGAAGGTATTTGCGAATCTTAAATTTCCTTGGTTCTGTAGGGACTTTGTAATTACCATCCATTTGGTCTTACTGAGATTTATTTTCATTCCGTAATCATTACAGCTGTCATTCAATTTTTCAAGCAAGTGTTGTGTTGTTTGTTAGCAGGATTGTGTCGTCTGCGTATCTCACATTGTTTGCTGTTTCACCATTTATGAGAATTCCCGCTGATTCTTCATCCATAGCTTCTCTAAAGATGGCTTCGCTGTACGTGTTAATGGAAGTGGAGACAAGATACATCCCTGTCTCACTCCCCGACCTATCTCGATTTCTTCAGTCGTTTCTCTTTTTACTTATATATTGGCAGTCTGTCCCCAGTATAAGTTATTGATTATCCTCACATCTCTCATGTCGATGTTTTTCATAAGAAGAACCTGTTGTAATTTTCCATGTCACACCTTATGGAATGCCTTTTGGAAGTCGATGAAGTATGCATACACATCTTGGTTCATATCTAAACAGCGTTGGCAAAGTACATTAACTCCATAGAGAGCCTCTCTTGTTCCAAGACCTGCCCGGCAACCAAATTGGGCATTGCTTATATCTTCTTCCAGTTTTTTACATATTCTCTTGTAAATAATCTATAAGAACAATTTTAATGTATGACTCATGAGAGCAATGGTTTGATAGTCTTCGCATTCTTTTGCGTTAACTTTCTTCTTGAGGATTAGTACAAAAGTAGGTAGTACCATTGTTTAGGGATTAGTCCATTATCATAAACAGTGTTGAAGAGGTCTAGGGAAATATCAATTAGTTCATCATCTAAGAGTTTGATGAGTTCTACTGGTATCTGATCAGGCCCAACAGCTTTACCCGGTTTCATGTTCTTCAAGGCATGCATTAGCTGTTATGGTTTCAATATTTTTAGATTTTCGGTTTCTCCTTGTAAAACTATATTTGGTGTTCTTTCTTCATTAAATTGTTCTTGGAGGTAAGTCTTCCATCCCTCCAGTTGATCTTTTATATCCATCAAAATATGGTCGTTGGCATCTTTGATCACATTGTTGTCGTTCTTACTTTTCTTTTTGTACTTCGTTATTTCTTTGATCTTCTTATGCATGTGAAAGTTGTCATATTTTCTCTCTAATAATTCTATTTCTTGACATTGTTTAGAAAGATGTTCTTCTTTTGTCATTCTGATTTTTCTTTGTATTAATTTATGTAGCTCCTTATATTCTTCCGCATTATTCATATTCTTTCGTCTCTCATCCATGAGATCTAAAATCTCCTCTGTTATCCATGTTTTTTGTTTCTTTATTTTTTTACTTATTAGTTGTTTTTTGGCTACAGTTGACAACACTTCTTGTATCTGGTTCCCTTTTCCGTCCGTGACTTCGTCTCTTTGTAACTTAATGGTTTTTATTTCTTCATTTATTGTATGTTGTACTGCATCATATATTTTGGGATCTTGAAAAAGTCTCGTATCTATATAGTTGTTCTGATGTCTTACTAGCTTCTTCATTCTCACATTAATTTTCGCTATTACAGGGTTATGATCACTGTGAATATCAGCTCCATGATATGTTTATGTCAACTTAATAGCATTTTTATATCGTTTATTGATTAGTATGTAAAAGTGTATTTGCAACCACAAGGTCTTTGTCCTGGTAGAACTATATCAAACGATCTCCTCTATCATTTCGTTCACCTAGGAAAAACTCTCCAGTGTAAAAATATTATTATATTATTTGATGTCAGCTCATGGTTGTATTCTAATAAGTGTTTAGCGTGGTTGGATTTTTCTGTGTGTTTCTGTTTGTATGGGCGTATGTGTTTATTGTATCTTTTCTCAAAATTTCTAATTGTCTGGCCTATGTGTACATAATTACACCCTAAACAGTTTAGTTTGTAAATAATTGATTTTAACATATCGTTAGTTTTATCCTTGGATGAGGTGTCGGAAGTGTTTTCTGTTGCCTTATAATTTGCTTTAAATGTATTCGTTTCGTACTGTCTACAACCAGAATACAATAATGTAAAACAAAAAAATCTTAGAAATGTTGGATATTGGATCAAATGTAATATTACGTATTCCTTTATGTTCTGTATGGAAGTTCAAATAGGAACGTATATTAAAAAATATTTTCGCTACATTTAAGGATGTTCGGTTTGATGTGCAGCAGTCTAGCATATATCTTCTACACTTACTACGCTATACATCTCTATACATCATACTTGAAATATATTCTTACAATACTGCTTTTAAAATTAAAATATTATGGTATAAAAATTTAAACATCTGCCTTATAGAAGTATGACGGTATAGGTTAATACGTAAGACATAAATCAAGTAGAAGTTGTCCTCGTCGTTTTATTTTGCTTGTAATTACATGTAAAGGAATATAATAGTCACGCCGTAGATATGTAGCGGGTTACTTAGCGTTTGTTTAAAAAACTGCGGAAATTATGTTTAAGACATTTAAAAGGATTTCTTCCAAATCTGACCCTCATCAACGTTGCGTTGCGAAGGTATATTGCTGGGGATTCTTTGTAAAGGTCAACCAATACACGTAACAAATGTATTCACACGAAATGAGGTTTGTTGTTGGGCTAGATATTTTACTGGAATAGTAATTTTGCCTTACATACATAAATTACGTGGTGGCAGATGAAAATAAATGAGCTGTAATGGGTATTTCAAAATTCATAGCATGGGCTCTACAAAACTAATTGGGTTACACTAGATAATATACGAAGTAGGTATGCCTAAATTATGTAAGGCAAGACTCATACATACAAACCTTGGATGTATTCTATAATATTCTGCAGTCCGTTGTATCTCATTTGACCCTTGTAATTATGTCGGTTGTTTTAGGATATGACAGTAAAGTGCTTGGAAGCATTTTATACCAAATAATATTTTTAAAAATTCGTTTCGTTGCGTACACAATTATTGTAACTTCAATTTTGTTCTTACGTTTGTATAAATTTAAGTATTTCCGATTTCAAATGTGCGAAAAAGTGTTTTAGGATGTTGCAATTTTAGTAAATTTAGTATCGAAGCGTAAATGGAATGGCCTGATAAGAAAGATAGGATTTTTATAATACAAAGTTTAGAATTAGGGGAAGATATAGAGAATAAAATTATTTCTTTTATTAATATTTAAACATTCAAATTTGGGACGCGCGAAAATGGCAGTTTAAGGCGACACAATGAGCAGGTAGGTCGGCTATATTTGCAAGTGACCGCTTTGTCTGACAAGACTCTCGCCTTATTAATTGGAATGGGCCCTAACTTGGGAGGACCCACGAATTTAGGTACTCTCCGAGGTACCAAGGTAACAACGTGTGAGCGTAGATTTTCGGTCATCTACCCAAGTGGTGACCGTGCGGATCGTTGGTTAGATTCGAAAACCTTCGACAATTATTTACATTTGTTCATCGCGCTGCTCCCACTTTTAGTAAAATCATTGTTTTTCTCATAGCACGGAGCCTAATAGTTTACAGTAGAGCACAATTTATAAAAATTTAAAAATTCGAATTAAAAAATCGGTTCGATAGGCAGACTGTTAAATCCAATTTTAATAAGAAGTAGATTTAAAGGAAATGTTAAATGGAACTAAGGTCAAACTAAGAACAAGTATGTACAGCTCACTTCATTCGAACTAATCTGACTAATTATTCTAAATTTATGGCAAACATATAGAGATATTGCTATTAGCAAGAAAAAGCATGCATGGAAACATTCATACATCAGATACTAAATATCCTATGTTCGCACGGAAAGTAAACATAAAGCTATTTTTTTAAAAGTGAGAAGGTGGGATTAATCGTTTAAAACTACATCACAGAATGTTATTTTTGTCTGCCCATTGAATGCATTGAGGAAATGACTGAACAGCATCTTCGGGCATTATTTCATTAGAAGATTCTTCTGCGAACTCCCATTGAAAATAGATAATATCCAACGCATTATCTTTTGAAGCGTCTGCGATTAAATCTTCATATGCAAAATTTATCATGTCTTCTTTCTTTTGCCAAAAACTAATTTGTGGATCAATAGAATGCAATAATCGTGCAATGGCGTTCAAATTGGTATTTACCATTCAAAGGAATTTCAATCCCTTTATTCTATTGTTGTATTGGCCAGAGTAGCGTCTACCGTTTCGATATTTATAGTTATAGTTTTTCATGATTCATGGAAGTTAATGATGGTCTTCTGTAAATTGTTGCTCTTCCTAGTGTTTATTAAATCATCGTCTCGAGATCTACTTTAATATTTGGTACCACATTATGAACCATTGCTATGCAGTAGGAGGGTAACATATAAATCTAAAGTTTGGATCGAAATTGAATGCAACCTTCAATGCATGTGAAGGCCAGTTAGCTATTACACGAAGTGCTTTCAGTGGCTAAATATTATCATCTAGAATTTTATTTCTGCCTTAAGACTTTTTTGAACTATTGTCAAATGTGTTAGTCAACGGTTTTTGCCTGCTGTGAGTATTACTTTAACGTGCACTCAACAGATAAATATTTGCTAAAATATACGTAACTTCTCTCGGCTTTATAACAACTGGGAAGAATTATAAAAGTTTGAAGAAAAGGCCGTGTGACGGAGCGTTGAGAGGGGTTAGCGGCGGCAGTCTACGTGGAGCAGTGTTGTTGTAGCTAGGGGTAAGCTAGCATGTCTTTGGCGTAATAACTAATTAATAGCGTTTGCGAACCTACTAACTGATTGCGATGCGAGTATTCTCTAAGCTGAGGCGAGGTGCGAATTTAGTGTTACCATTTATGTGATTATACCGAGTGATAACTACCAAACCTGGCCATAGTTTTTGCAAAATTTATGTCGCCTACTTCATTAATTCCTACTAAACAGCAGATAAATTTAATTATCATTAGTAAAATGGTCAAATTATTATAAACATTTTTATTAACAAAATAAACGAAAACAATCTACATCAAAAAGAAACACAATACTAGTTAGGTATTTATAATAAATGTTCGAATAATCCTCCATTCTGGTTTAAGCAATATCCCAACCGATGATAAAAACCAGTTGTCACATTCGCGAGTGGTCTTTCCGTTATATGTCTGCATTCCGCAATGATGGCTTCCTCGGAGAATCAATATTTGGTTGTCGTTGTCTATAAATTTTGTTTTTAAGATAGGGCCACAAGAAGAAGTCACATAATGCAAGATCAGGAGATCTGGCTGTCCAATTTATTGTACTATCACGACCAATCCAGCGATTTGGAAAGTTTTCGTTTAAGTGGGCTCTCACATTTACACCAAAATGCGCAGGACAGCCGTCGTGCTGGTACCAAACCGCCTGATCTTCATGTGCAACTTCTTCAACTGCAGGGCCTACCTCATTTATCAAAAGGTCTAAATATGTTTGCGAATTTAAATTTCCTACTATCTAAAACGACCCAATTATTTGATTATTATAAATACCAGCCTAAATATTAATTTTGTAATGGTATTGAGTTCTTGTAGCCAAATTTATTCGCGGATTCTCTTGAGACCAATATCGAGTGTTCTGGGTGTTTGGCTCATTATTTAATGTGAATGTACATTCATCGGTGAATCAAATGGAAGACAGAAAATTTCTGTCTTGGTTTGCCCTTTCCTGCATTTCTTCGCAAAAGGTAATTCTACTTTCTAGGCCTACATCAAAGATTTTCTGATGGCATTAAAGTTCGTACGGATGATAATTATGTTTATGTAAAATTTTCCATACCACTGTGGAGGTTACATTCTAGTTTTCCCCAATAGTTCTTGTACTACTCATAGGATCCCCGGTTGTCATTCCCAAAACCATTTCTTCCAAAGCATTATCGAAGTATCTTTTATTGCCTCCTCTGGACTTTGTTGCAACAGTACCAGTTTCCTTAAATTTTCTAATGCAATTATTTATTGTAGATTTCGACTGTATAGGTAGGTTATTGAATTTTACAGCAAATAAATCTCTCACTCTTCTTAGATTATTGCCATAGTAAAAGGTGTGAACCATGAACACCCTTTCTTCAATTGAATAGTTCATGTTTAAAACACAACTTATAGCACGACTTATAACGCAATTTCATTAAAAAAAATCTGTCAAAATGACACAAAACAAAAATATTTCAAGGCAACTCATAAATTTTTTTGAAACATGCGTTCTGTGGCCTGGTTAGGTGGTTATCACTCGGTATATAAAATAGACTGCAATGGAAATATCGGCTGATATACGAGATTTGTAAATTAAGTAATGAGATTGCCATGCGATCCGCCTTTAGTACGAGTTGGAACTCGCTAGTCATTTGGTTGTCCATAGCGATTTTTTTCGTGAAACTGTTTTCTAGTGTGTTCTGAAAATGAGTGACATCAATTTCGAGCAACAGTGTGCTATCAGGTTTTGCTTCAGACTTGGGCACAGTGCAACGGAAACTTTTGCAAAACGTTGGCAGGCCTACGGAGGCAGTGTGTTGTCAAGGGCGCAGGTTTTTCGGTGGTTCAAGGCATTTTTAGAAGGAAGAGAGTCGATTAAAGATTAACCTCGCAGCGGAAAACCTTCATTTTCAAGAACCGATGAAAAAATGTCGAGTCCCGAGTCCGGGATCTTGTGCGTTCAGATCGTCGGTTGATAGTCAGAATGATCGGGGAAGAGTTGAATTTGAATCACATCACCGTTCATCAGATTTAGACCAATGAATTGGGGATGAGAAAAATCTGCGCAAAAAAATCATCCCCATTGTCCGGAACCTGTCATTATTGGTGACGAGTCTTGGGTGCTTGATTATGATCCGGAAACCAAGCACCAGAGCTTGGAATGGCACACTTCAACCTCTCCAAAGCCAAAAAAGCAAGAATGTCGATGATCAAATGCTGATTTGCTTTTATGATAGCCAGGGAATCGTTCACAAAGAGTTTGTGTCTCAAGGCCAAATGGTTAATCAACACTTTTACAGAGACGTTTTTGAAAGACTTCGAAAAAGGGTAATGCGTGAGACCAAACACCAAGAACAACAATTTTAGTAAACGATTTTTTGGCCAGTAAGAACATTCCTGTGGCTCCTCAGCCTCCTTATTCGCCCAACTTGAGTCCTTGTGACTTTTTCCTCTTCCCGAAACTGAAAAATCACCTTAACGGACGTTATTGTGGGACACTGGAAAACATTCAAACGGCCGTAACCGGCCAGCTGAAGGCTATTCCAGTATCCGAGTTCCAGCACTGCACTACAGGGTGCAGGGGGCTGAAGGACTCCCGGTGAGTGCCCAACATTTATTGGCATGCATGTCACCTGCCTGCCGCTGCCAATGAGTTCTGATCGCGTCCGCTGTTTGTTTGCCCAGGAACTGCATAAATGCAACGCAAAAGAGCTGCCACCGTATTTAAATTTAAAATTCAGTAGTTTTCATTCGCCCTCCGTAAGGTCGACCCGAACAACTCTAAACTTTGGATTGCACATGACCCCATAAAAAGAAATTGCAAGTTTATATACATTAGTAGGTCAAATAATTTTTTCTATTTCGGTTTTATAAAGCCGTTCTAAGCGCACTGTTTTAGCTTAAAAACAGTACGTTAAGGAGGCCTATAATCGTACTGTTTTTAGTTTGCTTTTTACGATGTTGGTAGTTCGATTTGAATTTGAAAGTTTGAAATGTCAGTTTCAGCCACCTGTCAGTGCTGCCATAAGTGTTTA
>JABXWE010038781.1:0-13019 GCA_014611495.1 Limonius californicus
CTAAATCCTGTTTCAATTTTATCTTTACATATGATTGTATCTTAGATAGATGGATTGACAAATAGTGCTTATTTATGTCGGAATAAAATCTATAATCAACTAATAAATCATTCCAAGCCCCCTTAGCTTGAACAACTTTTACTTCTGATTCATCTTCATCATCATATTGTGGCAATTCTTTTAAATCTTTTGATTTATTTTCAATTGCTTCTCGCCTAGATCTAGGTTGATTAATTAAATCATCATCTATTCCTGGCAAATCCTTTATTCTTTTTAAATCTCTTATTTTATTTCCAAATATGTTCTACCCTCGGAGATTTGACTATTTATAAAATCAATTAGTTCTTGTTTAGATGTTTTTGAAAATCCTTTTGTTTTACCTCTTTTTACAAATCCATATAGTTCAGCTCTAGTTTTATTATTAATATCTCTTTGAAATGCTTTTATATATCTTTTCTTATTCCTCAAGCTCCCGATTTCAGCTTCCATTTATATAGAAAAAAATTATTCAATATTTTAAGTTAACAAATTTTTAGTTAATGCATTTTTAGTTAATGAGTGAGTGCCACTCCAATTTAAGATGTGCATTCATATATCTTCTTCCTATTGGTTTTATACATTTAGGGCACGTATTTTATCATTATTTGAAAAACATTTTGCCCAGCACTCCTTGTCTTTTTTTTATTTTAATTTAATTTAATTTATTTAATTCTTTAATAAATGTATCTGATAATTTTTGAAAGCATGAAATTTTATTCAAATCAATCTTATCTTGAAACTCTCTTGTAAAATCTTCTGACAATTTTTGTCTCCATGAAATATTTTCCCAATCAACTTTGTCTTGGAATTCCCATATAAAATCTTCAGATAATTTTTGATGCCATGAAATTCTCTGCCAATTCAAGTTTTTTCGTATTATAATTTCATCATTCTAAAACAAACTTTTTCTATCTCTAGTTTCATTTTATCTCTTCCACTTCTGTCTCCTCCTGTTATTATATAATACAATTCATTGTCATTTTTAAATTTTTTTAGGATGTCATTGTAATAATAAAACTGATTTTTATTTATTGAATAAAAAATTATCCACTTTTAAACGTGTCTGTATTTTTCAGAATCCGGTGGGAACCTATTTTTAAATGGATAATTGTCTTAACAAAATTATTTTTAAATATTGTTACCATATAGGCGGAAACGCCAAGAAATGCCGAAGAATCGTCGAATGACACGACGCCCTATGCTTCTGAAGGAGCGACAGGATTGATGATGTTGATGATATTAACAGCGCAGATTTTTAGTTTTAAGAATTCAACTAGAATTGTTGGCACAGATTTTTAATGCCGATTTCCATTTGTCGAATTCGCTTGAACAGCTAGACTAGATTCTCATTTTTTAAATTTCCATCTTTTCTTACTGTCTGATTTTTGTGAAAATCAATTTTTAAATTTCAACAAGGTTAACCAGATTTCCAATAACTAGCGCAGTTTTTTATTTTGATTCATAAATTTTAATTTTTTTTTAGTAGTATATGAAGTGTACGTTCTAGCGCAAATTTTTTTGTTGCGTTTTTTAAAGAAATTAACACATTTTCATACCAATTTGTCTATCAAGACTATTTTATTTTGCTAGCGTAGATTTTTTGAAAGGTAACTTCAACGGATGAAATTCATCTTGGATAGCTAGCGCAGATTTTTAAAACTGTGCTTGTTCGAGGTTTTAGCTATTTTTAAAGTACCTCAACAATTCCACGGATGAAAACGTTAAAATCTACCCATTTTCCTCGAAAAAAAACGTTTTTAAAAAAATCTGCCCTAGAGAATTACCTGATTTTCGAGTAGTTTTGGTCAACAAAGCTTGTTTTTCAAAAATTGGTATCAAATGGGTTCATTTCTTTAAAAAAACGCAACAAAAAATCTGCGCTAGAACGTACACTTTATATACTACTTATGAAGATATTCATTATGTTTACGGTCTGTGTGATGGAAATGTTTAGTAGCACAACAAGCATATCGTAGAATATATCCCAATAGAAGACTGTCTACTCATGCAGTTTTCTGTAATTCACATCGTCAGCTGAGGTAACATGGCACTTTCAATGCAAGACATACAGTCTGCCAAGGAGTTGTCCGTAGACCCATAAACGATGATGAACAAGTTCTTGATTTATTACAAGAAGATCCGTCTTTAAGGGTAGTCCAGCGCTTTGGAAAATTGGAAATTCGATGTTAGGTATACAACCCACCATTTTTAAATAGTATAGTGTTCTAAACCACTATTTCGAACAAAACTAATTGTTGCAATAAGTGTTTTTGTAACAGTTAGAAATACATTTCAGTAATAAATAAATGTACAAAAACAGTTTGAAGCAATGTTATAATAGCTGCCAAACATTTAAATTACTCTTGGCAATTTTTGCTTACTTACTAGGTACCTGCAGTTGAACCCTCATAATCGGATTATACCAAAATACTGCAAGCACTGTTGAAACTAGCAGCGCCAACTTGTAAAGTTGTAAAAGTGGCAAAACTCTGAACTACTGAACCCAATTTGACTAAATTTTCTAATTCAAGAGATCCATTTTTGTCTCTATTTATTATTATTTGTAAGGTGGATGTTTTCCAGAAAATTGGTAACATACCTTGTTACCATTTCCTGGTTTGTTGACTTACAATTAGTTTTGCAACAGTTATGAACTCATTTGGTTTTTTGGATGTAACACAATAAAAAAAAATAATTTAATCCAATTTTATTATAATAGCACCCCCATACATTAAATTGCGCATCTACTGACGTTTAGTTTATTGAAATCGGTTAATAATTAAATGCATAGTATTATCCAGAGTTTTCAAATACGTTAATTTTACTAGTTTTTTAATAATAATTGCGTTATTAATTCGAAATTAAAAAAAAATATAATAGCACCCTTCCTCATTCAATGACGAATACTTTGATGTGTGACAAAGTATACTTTGAATTATTTATAACCGTCTATTTTTATACAGAAAATTTTGTATATTTAATGCGGACGCCGGAGGGCCCTTAAGTGTGCGTAGAATTGCATTACGTACTGGAATATGTAGAAACGAGGTTTGGCGAATAATAAGAAGTGCTCGCTTACGCCCGTATCATCCTCAAAGAGTTCAAGCTCTAGGTATTGATTTTGAAGCTCGTTTAAGATTTTGTAATTGGGTACAAAATAAGCAAAACCTACTGCATATTTTATGGGCCGATAAAGCTTCTTTCACACGAGATGGTATCAATAGGTAATTATCATAATTTTCATTGATAGACTGCAAAAAGTCTTCATTTAAGAAGACGCTCGCATTTTCAACATAGATTTTGTGTTAATATAATAACTGGTATTCTTCACGATCGTCTGATTGGACCATTTGAACTGCCACACCGTTTGAATGGTGCGAATTACGAATATTTTCTAGAAAACTCTTCACCCTTATTACTGGACGATGTGACATTAAATATTAGATGTACAATGTGGTATCAACACGATGGGGCACCAGCACATCATTGTCTTCGCGTTAGAGCTTGGCTTAAAGCACATTTTCCGGGAAGCTGAATTGGAATAGGAGGACCCGACTATGGCCATCGCGTTCCCCGGACCTGACTCCATTAGATTTTTGTCTTTGGGGTCACATGAAACAGATTGTTTATGCAACTGAAGTGCACACGGTAGAAGAATTACGCCAAAGAATACAGCAGGCTGCCCATATTATTAGGAATAACCCATCAACCGTATTAAGAACGCAGCGATCTCTTCTGCGACGTGCGGCTTTGTGTATCGAACACAATGGAGATAAAATTCGCTGAACTAAAATTTTAGCCACATAAATTATGAAATAAACAATAACTCGTTAATGGTTACGTTTAGGACATATGTTTATATGGACTTTTCGCCTGTAAATAAGTTCTGAAATTGATCTTTGAAATATTGCTGGTACGTTTTGGGACACCCTGTGTATAATTGTTTAAGCTTCCACCATATAACGTTTAACAGGTATAACTAGCTTATATTTGCTGTCCCAAAATTTCGCTATAAGCGAGTTTGACTGTAATATAAAGTAATTATCTACTCACAAAATTAATTTCGAGCTGCAGATGCGTAGTAATGTATAAAAAAACTTTAGCACCACCTTAAAAATCTACCAAACTAGGTCTTTACCTACTGCAGGTGGCGTCGGTGAGAGGTTGTAACAGCAGAAATAGATAGACATAAAATACGTAAATATGTCACCAGTAGATTATTATATTTCCGACGTTCTACAGATGCAACAATTTTTTCAGTGTTAAACTTAGGGTGAATTATGGGAACTTATGGTGACTACGGAAAACTCAGAGCGAATGTACCGAACTTACAGTGAATATATCGAACTAAGAGTGAATATACTCCACTAAGGACGATTTTACGGAGGATGTAGTGAATTAAAGTAAATAATATAGCGAATTTGCTGTCAATATGGCGAACTTAAGGTGAATCTAGTGAACTTAGGGAGAATAGAGCGAATCTAGGCTGTAAATAGCGAGCTTAAAGGGAACAAACCGAACTATGGATATACTAAATTTCTGAACGCATTAACTTGTAATTTTCGTATTTACAAAAAATACATTCACCTTTTCAGAACTCTTGTTGAAGTCTTTACGTACAATTATGCAAGAAATTAGCTTCATAAAAAATGTCTAGGTTATTAATCGTAAAATAATTTTATCAAATCTATTCGTTATTGAAATTTTTCCTGAAAAATAATATTTAGAAAACACTCACGCTTGTTGCATATGTTTGACATTATGCACAATAATTCAGTGTAGGTCCTGCATTGTTCTAGAGAACCAACAATAATTCTGGACAAGGGCTTCGTCCTTCTTAAGATCCATTTTAGATTCTAATTCCATACATTTTCGGGCCAATAATTCTCGAGGAATAGCCAAGCCTGGGCGTTTTCAGAGTTAAATAATATTTGGGGAAATCACAACTACTTACATATGAAATTGCTATTGACTCTTTCTAATATTAACTTAACGTTAGCGGATATACTAAAGCAGGCTGCCCCTTCTAAAATGTCATTCGTGAAAGCTCTGTCTCGTGGGGCTTTAAAAGATATTTTGGAAACCTAACAGTAAATAGGTTAGCCATGGTAAAAATCGCAACGGATGCGTTCAGAGTTATTATGGGGTAACGAGATCGAGTGCGGTGGTAGTTGTGAATTTGTCTCGCGGGTCTTTAAGGTCGAACCCAAAGAGTAAACATCTTACAGGTAAGTTGATTGCATGTGAAGAGATTTGAAGGAGTATCACAATGAGGGGCAGGGACGGAGCGGGCGGCCGCCAGGTGCACAGCCCGGGGGCCCGCATTCCGGACAAAACACGCGCTGTTTGCTCATCCTCGCGATCTTCGTCGCGCGTCCCTCCGCCATTCCGATAAAATCAATTACGCTCTTCAATTGCATCGTCGCGCAAGTGGAGTTACACAACTCGGACGGAGGAGGCTGTTAGAGGCGCACTTTGTCAATCACGATCTCTCATCTCGCGCCCGATTCTAAGGAGTAAACAAAATTCCAGCATCTCTCGTAAAATAATGAGCTTCCGATGGGAGAGAGCAGCGGCGGTGGCGGTTATCGCGCTCGTTCGGAGATGGGTTGAGGGCCGTGAAATAAGCGATAGCCCCTGGGAACGGACGAATGCGAGCGAAGACACAATATCCACAGATATTTTTGTTCTAAGACGTCGCTGATGGCAAGTCTTCAGGAATGTTAATTGCAGCCCGGCCGGTCTGCCAGAGCACTGCACTGATGTCCCACTGCAGCAAGCACACCAGCCTTTCCCACAGCCACCGCAATGGAAACCTCTTCTTCTTCCTCCTCGCGTCTACCATTCTCTCTCAGCCCTCCATTCACACTCACACATAATGCAACGAATTTAATCTAATGCCACGGCCATTAATTCCACAAAAGACACGTGTAGGTTTGCTTTACACGCTCTGCTCTCACCGAAACCAAACCCAAAACATTCGAAATGGTACTGGCCTAACGGTTCACTGATTTGTTTAACTCGGCTGGAGAAATGCTTTCGAATAACTTCTTACAGAGTGGTGCTGGAAAAGTTCATATGTCTCCTTTAGCCCTTGAAGCTTTCATTGGAGTAAAATTACAAGCAATCTTACATGCTGCTTCGTTCATGTAGGGTTGGAACTCAGCCGACTGGTACGTCAATTTCCAAAGATTGTTTTAACCAAGTGTTAATATCCAATTGGGTGCCCTTTTCAATATTTGGAGGAATGGCGAATTACGGTGCGCTAAAAATGTTATTGTTATTCAAAGAAGGATTAATATGCGATTCAATTATATTTGAGATTGCAGACGGAATAACGTCTTACAGAGTGAAGCTGAAACTTTCATGAGCACGAGCAGTCCTACATTCGGACGACTTTACACAAAGTTGGTGCTTACTTATTCTATTTTTTTGCCGTGTTCAAAAGTTGTAATAACCAGGAGTTAAAATCCGATTGGGTTTTATTTGAAATAACGTCTTGCAGGGTGAAGCTTAAAAGTAAATATATTATTCGAAAATGTTCCTTGTCTTTAACTCTTAAAGTTTTCATGGAAATAAAATTACAAGTATTGTTATATATTGGCTGTTTAGCCAGTTATTCCATTCTTTATCCAGTTTTCAAACTGATTTTAATTAATTGACTCTCATTGTAAATCTCAGGAGAAATTGCCTTTTGCAGAGCGGAGTTAGAAAAGCTATTATTGTTATCAAAGGTTTTTCTTTTCTTTATCAATCTTTGAGCTTATGTGGGGTTAAAATGCTCTCAGTTAATACAGGCTGCTACTTTTTCTAGTCTAAAACCGGTTGAGGACAGTTTGTTGAAATAAAAATTGGTCTCATTTTAAATCTTGAGAGAAATAGCATTATACAGAGTAGAACTAAAAAACTGTTATGGTTATCCAAAAGATTTTTGCCTGCTAATTAAGCTGGCATGGAAATAAAATTATAAGCAATACTACACACTGGATGGGGATGCCTGCGTGATCGGTGTTTCAAAAGTGAGCCGTCGTAAAGCCCTACTTATTATGAGTAGTGCCACAAGTGGAATGGGAATGGGAAAAACAGGATGTACACAAAAATACAAAGAAAAGATATTATATGAATACCGATTGTGAAAATACACCACTAGTTTTCATTTTTATTCGCAAGAGCGGGAGGAATAGGAAATAAGGAGTGGTTTGAGTGAGATATTCGAAAATAAGATTTGGAAAACATATTACAATTTCAGGGGTGTGGTGGTAGCCCAGTTGGTAGAGCGCTTGCTTTCTGAGCAAAACATCGATTCTTGCTTGGGTTCGAAACCCCAGCTTTAGTAGCGTAATTTTCCAATCCGATTTGCAACCGTGAGTTGTCAATATTTCCTTCGCTGGAATTTCTGCCGTTCGGATTCGACATTAAACTGTTGGTCCCCCGTGCTTCTATATTAACGCTGAGGAGAAATGCGTGGCAGGGGAGAAGCCGGTGCCCAGCAGTGGGACGATAAAGGGTGTTGATGATGACGACGCTTACAAGATCGAAAAATGCATAGTACATACGAACGTAAATAGACTGAATAAAGCTATACACTTTTTTGCTAATGACTTTATCATTACCATATTAAACACTAATTTTGGTATCAATATATAAAATAATTTATATAAAAGGATGTCCATTACATGGTACAATCAAATTTTCAATTGGACATTAAATATCACAGTAGCGAGTTTGCCTGATGTTTTTTAAATGGTAAAGTAGGTACATATTTTTTGATATTTGTAAAATGTAATATTATCTTCATTTAGTTTTTCTACCAGTCTGGTGACATGGGGATTAAATTTTTATTGTAGTGTAGTAATAGCCCAGAAAGTATAAAAATTGCTTGCAAGCTTTTGCTTTTAATTCAGCAGAATTCAAGTATTTTTCTAGCGAATACAATGTTTATAATCGGAAAATCCAAATAGAGTTTCATTATTGAGTGACATCGATTTTCAACTTCTTTTTAATGCCTTGAATATTTATATATTTTTTCATTTGTTTGACTACTCTCTCCATACACGTCGTATTTTTTATATTTAAATTGTGATATTTATTAGGATGTATTTCAAAGAAAAGAAAACAGCTATAGGAATTCTAAACTTTCATAAAATTGCACTAAATTCTGGAAACGAATTAGTACATTTTAAATACAAAGTTGTGCTTTGAACGTAATACTGTTTATGATTGGCCAGGACATTCCAACAAACTTAGAAATATACAGGGTGTCAATTTGAAAACGTACAAAGTGTTATATCTCTGGCAGTTAAATAGGTAATGCATTTTTCTAAAAAACGTTTTTACAACATGGATTTGGAATGATAGTGACTCATAAGGTAACCTTCCCCATTTAAGCCCTTAGGCTCTACATACCTTAACAATAAAATTTAAAATAATACCCACTTCGCAGTATGTCACTGAAAAGCTCTTATAAAATTCTATACAATAGTAGCGAACATTTTCCTTCCCCTACTCGTTTCGGAAAAATTAAAAAATAAAGCTCTACAGGTTCTGAACCAATTATCGTAATACAAATTTCAAAATATTAATTCAATTGTTCAAAAGTTTTCCTTTATTCTCTAGGCAATAGTAAAATCTACTCTCGAATTCTCTCCGAACATTTTGGAAGATTTGTTGCGGAACATCACGGAACTCTTGAACTATTCCTAGTCGCTGTTGTAGGATAGACGAAAGTTGAGTTTTGTAGACAACAGATTTTAAGTGACCTCGTAGAAAGAATGGGATTAAAATGGGGAGATTTTGTAGGCTATTATACTTTTGCAAAACTAGTCTGAAAAGATAATGTTTGCTACTATTGAATAACATTTTGTCAGAGCTTCTCAATGAGGTATCACAAGGTGGGTGTTACTATCGTGTAATATTATTTTAATTGATTTCCGTTACTGCTTCTGCTTCTATAATTTCATGGCAATTATGAGCCATAGGAGTTAAAAACTCTTTTTTTAATATACAAAAATCAGTGTTTTTAATGGCAGAATTTTTGAAAACTAATGTTCTCGTAAACAAGAGCCCGTTTTAATTTATATTATATGGAGTGTTATGTTTAAAAGGACAAACTTAATGTAATTTTGAGGTATTTGTTAAGTGGTGTTTAATGTATGCATTTGGTAAAAAATATAATTTTAAATCATAGTTCCGAAAACAATTTTTCTAAATAATAAGAAATTATAAGCTCGCACGCTGTTATTTCTTTAGAACGTATGGGGGATAACGGCTATCTGAGTTGTTGTTCGTCTAAATATTATGTTTGATAATTCAAGTTTTAGCACCTGCTTCTATAAGCGAAATGCGCTCCAACCAGAAGTATTAAGTAAAGCGAATTTGTAACAAAAACACGCTAAACTAGTTCGATAAGAGCGTAGAGGAAGCGGCCGAAAGAAGAGCGACCTCGAGAGAGGCTACTGCAGCGACGGCCGTGAAAAAGTCGAAAACAAATTGGAGTGCGCGACATGTCTTAGGTAAGAAATTTCCATACAGATATTAATCAGGAACAAGATAAAGTGTTATCGTGTTTCTAGATTACGTGATCGATAAAAATAGTGACCATAAACAGTAAGTCTCTCTGGACCAGGTGTAAAGGGTTGACAGAAAAGGAAGCTGAGAGAGGTCCATCTGCACACCTGGTCGGGCCGAGACGCGCCCAGTATGGAAACCGCGGTCAGACGCTCTGCAGACGCGCTCTGACAGGTTCATTACTACGACTTCTTGGCACTGATTTAGCGTTATCGATTTCATATTCAAATTGAGATGATATCAGACGCGGAGAATTTGACAAACGCGCCTTGTTTCAGAATTTGCTTTTCGTTCGGCTCCTGATACATCTACGCGGACCTCTCACGCAGGTTCGGCCTTTTACCATCTGGCGATCGGACACTGTTCCCTCCTGTGTATGCAAATTGACTTTTTCCAAAAAAAAGCTATTCTACCCCACCCATCCGCGTGGTTTTTTTTTGATAGATTCCATTAAACCACTTATGAGGCGTGTCAAATTTACAAGAAGAATTCTAAAAAACAAAATACGGAAAAGACCCATTGGAAGGTGGTCTTTTTTATGCAGTGTCCTTAAATCAAATTGGTTGCCAAATTTAATGTGCTGTTATTACATTTTTGATAGGTTTTGTATAATTCACTTTCGATTTTTGAAGGGGTAACATTTAGGTTAGGTTTCCAAGCAGCTCCTGTCGCTCAGGTCATACTGGCCCATTATTTTCCCGTACAAATCTGACCTTAGAAATGGTCTGTAAAAATGTGAGTTCTTTATGATCGTTTTTCTGTCATCACACTAAAAGACGTTTCCTAAAAAGCAGAATCATGTAATAACTTCTTTGTAAAAAGGATCTGGTATTGCAAAATTATAATAGGTATGGTTTCTAAAATGAATAGCGCACATCATAATTTTAAACTCCACAATCTTTTATTTCAAAATGAAATGGGGCGAAACTTGAAATAGATCTGTTGGGGATGTTCAAACCAACTAATGTGGAAGAAAAAAATACGTGAATGAAAAGGGTAAGGTGGCATTCTTTTACTACTTTCATCAAAATCGAAGCAGTTCCGAATTTTCCTCCGTCTATATTAGATATGCTGATCGTTATACTTTGCGGAAATTAATTCTTCCAATTAAAAAAGGCTTCAAACAACCCGCAATCAAGGACTCATCAATTGGGTTCTTCTTCTTTGAGTGCTTTGTCTCCAACGAGACTCTTTTCTCCTATGCTTGTGTTGCGCGTTTTAAAGTCCACAGACATAGAGGACCTGCAGCTTAACGTGGACTCCGAATCACGGGAAGTGCAACCACTTCTACTGCAGGGAAGATTTACTAGACAGAGTACCTCGCTGGTTTGTTATTGCCTTGCGAGGAAGAACGGCCGTTAAAAATCCGATGTTCCAGTACCCGAAATTGAACCCCAGACCTTCAGCGTAGAAGATTAACGCACTCACCTACGACAGCCTTATTAGTATATCAGTTGGGTAGACATTTAATATAAAATCTTCTTAGAAACAATCACTGGCTAACATTCTCTCCACATTTCGGGTTGGATTTCCGCAGATAGAACGCTTAAAAGGACGAAGTTATGTTTAGATTCTGGATGATGTTGCCAGAGGTATTCAAAAACTTTAATGATAATTTTATATTTCTGCAGGTGGCAATACAATACTTATTAATTATGTATAAAAATCATCTAGTCATACAATTAACAGGATAACTTACCAGTTCCCAAGGCAACCGCAGCTCAAATCTGCGTTGAATAAAATGAGACAAAACGATTAACGGGAATCCTGGGTATAAATTCAATTGAAACTATTTAAGTATATCTTATAAAAATATTAAATATAAATGTAGACTCTATCATGCAAACTATTTATTAATATATCCACTAAGTAATTTGGACGATCATGTAGTCTTTATTTTAAATTGTACTAAACTGAGTGCCTAAAAGATTTAATATAAAATTTGTTAAAAATTGTGCCTCCACCATCATTTATAAACACCCATTAAATTCGCTGTATAGATCAACCTAAACCGTGAAATTAAAGATACAAAGTAACTACGGGGTGGTGTCATTATCGGTGTTTCATTCTCGTGGACCCCGTTAGGGCTTCGGTGAGGCTACCTTGCATTGATGAACAAACAGTTTTCGACTTGCCAATACTTTCGTAAGTATAGTTTTGTAGTTTTTGACACTACAACCAAGTCAAGTTTTCAAAATCTTTATATATGTGAAAATATCAAAATACATTATTGTAGTGCCTAGATTATACACGCTAGTGCCCAGATTATACAGGCTAGTGCCTAGATTATACAGGCTAGTGCCTAGATTATACAGGCTAGTGCCTAGATTATATAGGCTAGTGCCTAGATTATACAGGCTAGTGCCGAGATTATACAGGCTAGTGCCTAGATTATACAGGCTAGTGCCTAGATTATACAGGCTAGTGCCTAGATTATATAGGCTAGTGCCTAGATTATACAGGCTAGTGCCTAGATTATACAGGCTAGTGCCTAGATTATACAGGCTAGTACCTAGACTATACAGGTTAGTACCTAGATTATACAGGCTAGTGCCTAGTTCATACAAGCTAGTGCCTAGATTATACAGACTAGTTCCTAGATTATACAGGCTAGTGCTTAAATTATACAGGCTAGTGCCTAGATCATACAGGCTAGTGTCTAGGTTATACAGGCTAATGCCTAGATTATACAGGCCAGTGTCTAGATTATATAGGTTAGTGCTTAGATTGTACAGGTTAGTGCCTAGATTATACAGGCTAGTACCTAGACTATACAGGCTAGTGTCTGGATTATACAGGCTAGTGCCTAGATTATACAGGCTAGTGCCTAGATTATACGGGCTACTACCTAGATTATACAGGCTAGTGCCTAGATCATACAGGCTATTGTCTAGATTAGACAGGCCAATGCCTAGATCATACAGGCCAGTGTCTAGATTATATAGGCTAGTGCCTAGATTATACAGGCTAGTGAATAGATTGTACAGACTAGTGCCTATATTATAGAGGCTAGTGCTTAGATTATACAGGCTAGTGCCTAGATCATACAGGCTAGAGCCTAGATCATACAGGCCAGTGTCTAGATTATATAGGCTGGTGCTTAGATTATACAAGTTAGTGTCTAGATTATACAGGCCAGTGTCTAGATTATATAGGTTAGTGCTTAGATTGTACAGGTTAGTGCCTAGATTATACAGGCTAGTACCTAGACTATACAGGCTAGTGTCTGGATTATACAGGCTAGTGCCTAGATTATACAGGCTAGTGCCTAGATTATACGGGCTACTACCTAGATTATACAGGCTAGTGCCTAGATCATACAGGCTATTGTCTAGATTAGACAGGCCAATGCCTAGATCATACAGGCCAGTGTCTAGATTATATAGGCTAGTGCCTAGATTATACAGGCTAGT
>JABXWE010038783.1:0-11179 GCA_014611495.1 Limonius californicus
GTAAGTCTGTTCGTTACGAGGCAAGGTTTTAGGATAGCACTTGAACAACCGTTTTGAGGAAAATAACTCTACTGTTGAATAAAGATGATATGAACAGTTTCCAGTATGGGAAAGTCCAGGGAGGCAGTCGCGTCCACTTATTTGTTAGTTATATTACGCTTATGAAGTTTCAAACAGCATAAGTTGCAAAAAACGTCATAATGTATAAATGCATGATGGAAGTTACAACTTTCATGACTTGAAGTTACAAAACGTTGCTTCGTTAGTTGGTAATGGAATGAACATTGCAAAAAACACAAAATATACTTTTTTACTTGCTACTTCAATGACGTCTTGTCAAGCTATTACCAGTTTCGTATCAAAACAATCCGTTTATGCGCATCGACTGCCCATAATCGAAGCCTATCCAATTCAAATCTCGTGTGAAAACGTCTGAAGGCTGACAAATTGCAGCAAATGAATTTTATTAATATATTAATGTTTTTCTTGACGTTTCCGTTACTTGAAAGTTCTTCATGTTTGTTACTGAATTAACATCAACGTGCGACTTTCAAGTTTCAAGTTCACTCGCGATCAAAACCCTCTACAATTTTGTCAAACTTTCAATAACGGTCCGTATAAACTCAAAAAATGGCACTTTAGTTTATCAACGATAACTGCATCTTGTTCGCTTTATGTTTGTGTGTCCGGATCTGCTACCTATGATTTGACAATTTTTATTGTAAATTATATTTGAATCTACTTCCCTCTTCTAATTGTATGTTTTAAAAGAAACAAACTAGAGTATTTATTAAGTATATGAACAAAATTACACAAATTAAATTTAAAACAACACAAAATATTGATAGTATAAAAAAACTTGCAGATTTCCATAAACTGTTATTAAAACTGCATCCCTGCGGTTCTCTTATTAGTTAATTCATCAATGATGTTAGTTAATTCGAAACTTTCACACAAATCATTTTCGATTGAATAGCAGTCCTAAATCACTTGCATCTTCTCTTGCCTCGTAGATCTTTTACTGTAACTTTCAGACAGGTTGTTCGCCGGACGCTACAATAATGGTTATTGCTGTAATATAATCATATTGATTCGGTTGCGTAGGAAATTATTTGAAGAACGCTTAAAAGTATTTAAGACTATAGCAGCTGTTTCTGTATTAACATTTTTGTGCAGTCAATGATCAAAATAGATGCTTTTAAATGATATAGATATTATACATACAGCGTGGTGATAAGGTTCCACACAAAATTGATAATTTTGCTATTTAATGTTTTTGGTAAAACCTCGGAACACGTTCTTGGTTTTCAAAAAGGCACTTCCCTACTTAAAATTTTCTTATGGGCTTTTGTTTCGGTGCTATGACTTCATCAAAACTTTTCTTAAATAGTAGCACCACTTATTTCGTCCTTATTTGATAGATTTCCTCAGTAGTTAAATGGCAATAAAAATAATTAATACCCTACATAACAATTACTTTGAGAAAAAAATAGGAAGCGAGGACCATTTGAATGGCCTACGCGATCACCTGACTTAACATCGCTAAATTTCTGTCTATGGTTTCATGTGAAATCGCAAGTTTACATTAGTAGACTAAGAAATTTAGATGATGTTAAAGCTTCGGATTAGTTTAGAAATGGAAAGTATCAGCCCAGAAATTATTGGGCGTGCGGTACAAAGTGTTTACGCACGTGCTGGTCAATACCTACTGGCTAATGGTGAGCAATTTAACAGTTTCCTTTAATTAACTTTTGTTATAATATTCGTATTTCCAGAAAAAATAAATTCAGAATTATTTGTAATTTATGTGGATTTTCCTCAAAAAAATTGTTATGTGGATTACCAATTATTTTATACCACCATTTAGCTGGTGAGATCTATTAAAATAAGGAGGAAAAAGACTTTTTTCAATTTTTATATTTAGGTAAGAAAGTGCCTTTTGAAAAACCAAATTAATATGTTTCAGGGTATTTCCAAAACCCATGAAATAACAAAATTATGAATTATGTGTAGAACTTTATCACCACTGTGTGTTCATATTTTACAATATTTTGTTTTTGATGATTTCTATCATCAATCATCAATAGACTTCTCATTGTACGTTGTCGCAAAATGTACAGGATGGTCTATTTGAAACAAGCAAGTTAGGGCCATTTCCGGCGTAACCGTAAGTACATGAAAAATGTATTGATATTGCACTTTTAGGTGCATAACAAAGACTTAAATCTTCATTTTTAAGTTTCAATAAATAAGAAAAATACAATCAAAGTCGAATATGATGACGATAAACGTTAAAGAATCCTCTTGAGTTTGTCTGAAGCAGAATTGTTAGTTCCGAGTTTACTTTAATTCGTACGAATTTGTGCATTCAAGTTGACGATTACGGGTTCACTCAGCACAGCAACCACTTCCATGTTAAATAAAATGTCAATAAAAACCAAAGTTAGGTGTTTACAGAAATATTTATGCTTCTACAACATAAACATTATTTATAATTAAAAGATATGCTTTTTTATATTATTCTGCAAATAAAGCATATTTTGTTATCTAAAGTTGAAGAATGACAATCAGCTTCTAAATGCAACAGATAGATTGTGCGTTTTTTCGGAGAAATATAAATATATTTCTTGATTAGCCTTATAACTATTCGCGCTGTTAATATTTAACCGAATTGGTATCGCTCAAACTGTGTCTGAAATTACAATGATGAGCTTTTAATTTAGAACCAGTGTTAGAATCTGAATCTAAATTTATTTTACGAGGTTGGTTTATCTAGATTAAATCATATTATAATCGACCTTTTAGCGTTAAATCCAAGAATTTATTTGAAGATTTGTTTTGTAAACTTTGGAAATTTCATAAAATAGTAAGCATAAACTTTAAAGAATATAGTCTTGTTTTTATTAATTGTGGCGGTAGTTCAGTTCGTAGAGCGCTCGCTTTCTGTGCGAAACGTCGATTCTGGCTTGGGTTCGAAACCTAAGCAGAACTATACAGATTTATAAAAATCTTGTACTGCAACCCACCACACACAATTTCCCAATCCGGCTTGCAACCACGGGATCTTAATGCTAAAATCCTTCTCTGGAATTTCTGTCGTTCGTATTCGACATTAAACTGCAGGTCCCCTTGTTTCTATCTTAGCGCTGATGAGAAACACGTGGCAGAGAATAGGCCGATGCCCAGCAGTGGGACAAAAAGGCTGTCAACGATGATGATGATCTTCCATTAATGCTTCTTAAAATTTCTCAATATTTTGTAAGCAGATTATATCATTAAGAAGTATGTAATTAGAAGTTAAAAACAGCAGGGTATATCACAATATTTTCTATAAAACGGCTATTTCTTAACCATTTGTTGGGCGACGGAAGTGGACTAGTGAACTTATTTTAAATGGTAAATGTAAATAAAATATCTTATCCTGTGACAACAAAATAGTGATTCAGGGTCAACAATACACGAGGAATTTCATTAGATATCTAAAGTCTGTATTAACTGCATTTATTATTGGGAAACTATTGACAAAAGCAGTGCATTAAATAGATAAAGTCAGCTTACGTTTTTAATATATGTGGAGTTCATTTTAGGATATAATGCAAACAACACCAGTCTAAAGATGTACGTAATTTTCATCAAACCATAGCAATGTCAAGAGTATGTAATAAAATTATTTTGTAGTATATTACTACAAGTCGTCTTTTTCACTGGGTAGGCGACTCGGAGCCCCGAAAAGGTCAGGAAAGGAAATACATGAGTTGTAATAGAATTTGTTTTGATGTGTTCGCAGCTGGTAGTGCCCTGTTATAAGTCCTGCTAGGTTCGTTTAATTTTGCCGCTTCTTACGGATTAAAGTTTAATTTAATTGGCCGCTCCGTAGCCGATTACTGTCTTATTATTTCCCGAATACAGTTTAGTGGACCATTTTTTGGCTATCCTAGAGAAATGCCGATGAATATTTTGTCTACGAGCTTGACCGTGAAAATTTGCTGGGAATTTCCTGCTCTTGAGAGAGCCCTATGTGTTAATTGTTCTAGAATGATTGCAACATATTTCGTCATATGGTGAAATACTCCAACTGCTAGATATTTGCGTTCGTTTTTTCGGGAGCGGACTGAAGATTTCCTTTCGACTCGGTTGCTTGCTAAGACCTCAGAGCCGACGACAAGTACTGCGAGGGTGGCTTGGGTTTTCGATGGGTATCCATTGCGTGAGTTTTCCTATCGCTGTTATCATCGTGGGATGAACAGAATCACCAACAAGTGTCGTATTAAAGAAACACGCTGGATTTAATCCTTGGAAGGCACTTCATGGCGAATTTGCTTATCGCTTATGCGGATTAAGATCGAACCCCATTTCGTTCCTGGCGGCAAGCGCCTTCGAAATTTCCCGTTTCCTGAAGAACACCTTGGCGATTGCTGTTGCAATCGTGATCCAGCCTTCAGTGGTGTGCCTGCGATTTTTGTCTGCTTCTCAAGAGCCAGGAACACCCCAAATTGTGCCTCTCTCTCTCTACTCCCTACCTGAAGAAAACTAAGGTAAAACATTGTTAATTTGCTATTGTGAAAACTTGTTCCGAGATTCATTTGACTGGTTTTAAGTGCTGAACCCTTTTCTTGATGCAACGCAAAGCAAGTGGCGGTGAGCCCATGTGTTGGACGCCTCATACTTGTGTTCAACTACAATTATTACCGTTTTGATTGTATTTTTTTTGGAATATGTGTGTTACCAATTTCATGCAATAGGGTTATATTTGTCTTAAAATTCACCATACCTTTTATTTCTGTCTATTGTGCATGAACTTGGAAGCTTTATATACAGGAGGAGGCACAATAAAGGTGAATCCGATTCCCGTAAGCTGCTGGTTTCTTGGCCCTCCTACGAGAGCCTGCATTTAGCTGTAACCTGGAGAGTTACAACTACGTTAGATTTCCTTCCCTTAAGCGTTTCTCGCGAACCACCCCTATTCCTCTGAGTTAAGGCGAAGGCACTTCCATCTTTCCTGCTGCGGTCCGACGAAAAAGCTCGTAACAGTCCTACCAGACGTCTAATCCGAGTTCGTCCGCAATGAAGTACATCAGCTGTGAGTCTGCAGAAGGCGCTCCAATAAACTTCCCCAGATTTTGCCTCTGTACTGCGTCCTAGCGAAAAATGTGTTATGCTACGGTCAGAGATCTACTATTGTTCGGATGCTTTGTTTGGGTATATCGAATACAGGTCCTATAAACGGTGTGGATGCGCCGGTTTTCGCGAGGGTATCTATGTTTTCATTTCCCTTTACACTCGTGGGCCTTCTTACCCCTATGAGTTAAACTGCGTTCTTCTCCCACAGGAATGTGAGGCGGTTCAGACATTCTTTCGTTAGTTTAGAACCGATACGAGGTGTGTTATGTATGTTAAACAGCACGATTGTGCTTTGCTGGGTGTACCCGCGTTTAGAGGTACACTACTATACATTTTTGTGGTCTCACTCATTGCATTTTGGCTACTATGCGTTTTGGTGTGCGGGATTCAGACTAGCCTTTCTGACAGATGAGGTGGAGTTCCTTGGCTCCAAAAATTGCGATCATATTTTACACTGAATTGTTTATCAAAGGAACACTTTGGGAGGATATACTCGGTGGCCATGTGATGGATGGGATCACCTCCTACCATTTTATGCACTCGTTTGTGTTGAGATCGTTTCTTGTGCTAAGATTTCATTTGTGTGCTCTTAAGCTTCCTTTAGCTGTTCTTTGAGATTGGAAGTTGTTGGTAAGAGCCCTTGGATGGTACCTTGGTGCTTGGTTCAGGAGTTTTGGGTATCTGGAAATTAATTAAAAGTGGTGTAGGATTGCCTGCAATGTTATGGGTACCAACAATGCGTATCGCATTGTTAAGGGTGTATGTTCTATGAGGTCGTCAGGGAGGTCTGGGTATGTAGATGATAAAAGGGCTGTGATGGGGTGCTTGAGTGTTCTTCGTGCTTCTATCTAGATTTTCCCTTTTATATATACATCTAATGGAGTTGATTGATTGATTGATTGATTTGAAAGAGCGAGATAGAGGACGCGGTTTTCCAAGCATCTCTAAGCACTGCAGCCATCATTGGCTTATTGTACTCCCTGACTATGAATTTTGCTAATTTGGGGTAATTCCAACTCCAGTAGTGATTTTTAACGTGTCATACATCGAAGTGGCACGGGACTTACGGCTAATGGGGTTAGTCCCAGAAGGGCTTCTGTAGATGCAATCTGTATCCTTATTAGTTTTAAATTTTTTTAAGCTCAACCTTATGTTACCACACTGGAGTAACATAAGCTATTATGGGCATAACTACCGCGATATAATACCATTGGACCATATTTTACCAAACCTGCATTTGCCCATCATGAGGACCACTTTTATTTCGTTTAAGATATTATTCTGGTACTTCAATCCAGTTTAGTTTTGGATCTAGTTTCATACCTAGATACTCCTGACCAACCTGAATTCTTTCGTCGAAGGTTATTCGGTTAAAATGCCCGTGTCTTTTATTTTTTGGTGAAAGGTATTGCTGATGTTCTGCAAGGGTTTACCTGAAGGCTTTAAGGATGATGTTTAGCGCCCTTTGCATGAGGGTTGCCATGCTTGTTAGGTGTTTGTCCCTTATGAGGAAGACTATGTCATTCATATCACCATGACAGCCGCAAAGTGGTGTAATGGTCAGCATGGCTGCCTTCCAAGCAGTTGATCCGAGTTCAATTGATATAACCATGAACCCTTCATCATTGATAGTCTTTAGAAGATTATTTAACACCAGATTCCATAAATAGAGGATAGCACCTCGCCTTGGGGCACCCTTTGGCAGCACATACCTTAAGAGTTTTTATCCCAGACAGGCCTGTATTTTGCGCCCTTCTAGCATCATTTTTATTTATCCTTTTGTAATGTCTTAAACGCCATGTTTGCGAATATCAGAGATCATTGACTCAAAGGACGTGTTATCGAAAGCCTCCTCTATATCCAAAAATGCAGCTGGAGTTATTTCCTTCTTGAATATTGACAGTTCTACCTTACCCAGTAGGTTGTGAAATGCAGATTTGCATGACTTTGCTGACTGATACGGATGTTGATCAAAATTCGTATACGTTTGTTTACCAGATATTTCGTAAACTTAAACGGAAAGATATTTGGCTAATTGCTCTATAAATATCTTTGGTTGGGTGTACTATACACATCCTGATTTAGGAATAAAGGCCACCTTAGTGGGCCTCTGCGCCAGTGCCAGGTAGTTTCCCGATAGTCATAAGGGAAAGGACCCTGTTCGTTCGTTCGTTAACAGTACTTTTATGTCACTGTTGGGCATAGACCTCTTCTCTGCCATGTGTTTTTCCTAGCGCTAAGGTAAAAACACCAGGGACCTACAGTTTAGCGTCAAATTCGAGCGACAAGAAGGATCCCCATAATAGGCAATAATTAAAAATTACACAATGTTAAAGGATTGATGATAGTTATCTAGATACTTTTTTAAGGATCTTAGATCTCGAATCCGGATCTAGATAATATTTTTAAATGTATGTGCATCTATATCTTGACCGCCATTTAAAGGATCTTAACCACCACTGTATTTTTACATACAGATACAGTATGAAGTACGGGAAAACCCAAGCGAACTGGCTATTTTACTAATTTTTTACTCTCGTGCTTGTTCGTTTTACGTTAAGTGTATGATTACATAATTTCTAACGATATTTACCATTTCCGTTTCTTTCTAGGTATTTATTTTAATTAAATTAAAGCATGACGAAATTATACTGTTGTTTAGGTGTTTTGACGAATGTTAAGTACAAGACCACTGATTACATCTAGTAACATCTCTTTGCGTCACTTCACCCACTTTCAAGCTGCTCATTTCATGGATGTGCCTATGTTGGCCTTTAGCTCGTCTCCTTTTCCTGTGTTGCCTCCATTCATAATTTTGAAAATTATAGTCCACGTAATGAGACGGTGTATGTTGTGTGTTGGCTTCTCCGGATGGATCGCAGTGACCTGTGACCGGGTCAGGCGAGACCGTCACGCCACGCACCACTCTATTTACAATTATAATCTCTAATTGCAATTAATGCCCTTAATTGGACTAGCACGCGTTGCCTATTCTTTATTGCCCGCTCTTCGTATATATTTTAGATTGAAATTAAAGTCGTAATTAAATCGAGCAATAATTAATCCATGTTCTTTAATAACCTCGCGCAATATATTATTGTGGAGATTAATTGTTTCGTGATAGAAATCTGAAAATTTACATTTTACAGCTGGGTTCTGTTAACGGCGGAAGGCTAGCCTCGTTTTAAATTTAAGCTAATTGTACAAAATTACTTTATGGTTTCCACTGATTAATTTTTTAAATGTAAAACATTATTTGTATTTTAATCTTCTGTGGTGAATTTCAGTTACCTTTAAAGGAGCCTCTGATAATTAACCTCAGTGAGGGCGATGCAGATGATTTCACTGAATTTTATGCTACTTAATAATTTCATGGGTAATTTCATTTAGCCTCGGGGATTAAACCTATTAACTCCCTCAATCAGGTTCGACGTTGACTGGGGTTGTGGTTACTGAAGAATTAAGCAACTCTTTTCAGATAATTCTTTTTTGTGGCTAAAAATATTTGCCGGTTCAACGCTGACCTCTAAAAATAATTTGCGAGGATCGCCAGAAAGAGCTGAACTTTTGCTGAGCCTTGTTCAAGTTTAAAGTCGTTATATCTGTATAAAGTAGATGCATTTTCTTCACATTACTCAATAAGGAGCCATTAATTCGTCCTGTAAATATTCAGAAGTTTTTATTCAGTTGTGTCCTAAAAAAGCTAACCATATTATGAACTATGGAATTATCCTATTAGAGTGTAGGAGATAAGTCAGAAAAGCTACAGTTGGGAATGGGAAATGGCAAAAAAGTATTAGTTTGTTAACGCTATAAATAGAAAAAGACGGACCAGATGAGAAGAAACCCAGAGAAAGAATTGGAGAAGGAAGGAAATGGATAAATAGGTTAAATACAGTACGGTGGAGATTACTGAAAACATAAAATATAATAAAACATGACACAAAAAAGCTGAATTATAGAGATGTAATAAGACGAATAAGAGAAAAGTAGTAGACTGAAAATAGACTCATTAGGAGTCTAGGAGATCCTGCAGGATATCCAGGATAGAGAAGATACCCAACGAAAATTGAAACAATTAATGGAATTAAAAGATAAGTAAAAATAGGTAGTTAATATGGTATGGTTAAAAAACCGTTACTCAAAATAACAATCTAATGGATTCCTCTGGAGAGAAGAAGGAGGCGGCCACCCGGAACAACGTGGGTAAATATTATTAGAAAATCAAGGAACGAGAGACACCTCAAGAAGAACAATGCCAAGATAGGCGAAGATGGAGGAAATGTCCATAGTATGGATAGCGTCGGAGACACTATAAAATCTACTATAATATTGAGTTCAGAAGAATCTATCTAAAACGTCTCGATCTCATTAGTTTAACAATAAGCCTGTCGCTATATAAGATAAGCAAGTATAGTATATTATAAATTACGAAACCAAATTAAATCGGAAACATATTTTCCAATCTGTATGACTTTTTGGATTTTGTAAAAGAATTTTTGAATTTTTGGGGATTGCGGTGATCGCTGAACAAAAGCCACCGCCTTCTAGAAGATAACAAAGAAGAAGAGGTAGCAAATTTTCTGAGAATCTTGATTTCTCTATAACTTTACATGATATTTTTTAGTAGTACGGTTCTTTACCGGAACAGAAAGGCAAGAACCAGTAAATAACACTACTTTATTTCTTACGAATAAGCATGACTTCGTGACTTCTTACGATATTAGAAATTTTTCATAAATTGTTAATATTGAAAATGACTCTCTGAGCAGAAAAACGCACCGGAAGATAACTGATACAAAACAGCACCCTTTCTGTGTCTTCACCATAAACGTGTTACCTTTTATGAAAGATTTAATGAATTTTTGAAGATAGAATTCTTCTAAGAAATTACTAAAAACAAATACCATCACCATTATCTTTGACATACTGTCTAAAGATGTAAGAAGTCCCTCTATGCAGAAACTGCAGCACAAGAAAAGTAATATACGCAAAATAGCACTGGTTTCCTCGTCATCACTAATTTTATTTAATAATATAACTTCCTTTCCAACATTTCTGAATGATGAAGGTGGCCCTCTCAGCAAAAACTGCGAAAGGTAACAGTTGAAAAATAGCACATTTTCTTCATAATCATTGCTAACGATGTTTCTTACATTCCTAGAAGTTTCGTTACTGCTTAAAATTGAACTCTTCTCAGGAAATACCAAGAAAAATCATCATTCTTGACAGAATATTTAAAATATTTTAAGAAGTCCCTCTACGCAGAAACTGTAGCACTCGAAAGGTAATATATAGAAAATACCACCGATTTATTGATCATCACTCATATTGCTTTATATAACTTCTTACCTACTCTGAAGATTTTTTAACTACTGAAATTAGAGAAGGACCTTCTTAGGGGAATTTAAACCTAGGAAAAATAACAGGCACAGAAACAGCACTTCTTCTTTATTACCAGCGCGAATGAGGTTTCTTACATTCCTTGAAAGCTTTAATACATTTTTGAAGACTAATTGTAACTTCCTACCTCTAAATAAACAAAAAATAACAGATATCATGATCATCATCCTTGATTGAATATTCTAGGATTTGAGATGTCCCTTTAATCAGAAACTGCAACTACTAGAAAGGTAATATGTACAAAATACCACTGATTTATTGATCATCACTCATTTTGCTTTATATAACTTCTTATCTACTCTGAAGATTTTTTAACTACTGAAATTAGAGAAAGATCTTCTTAGGAGAATTTAAACCTAGGAAAAATAACAGGCACAGAAACAGCACTTCTTCTTTATTATCAGCGCGAATGAGGTTTCTTACATTCCTTGAAAGCCTTAATACATTTTTGAAGACTGATTGTAACTTCCTACCTCTAAATAAACAAAAAATAACAAATATCATAATCATCATACTTGATTGAATATTCTAGGATTTGCGATATCCCTTTAATCAGAAACTGCAACTACCGGTAAGGTAATATGTACAAAATACCACTGATTTATTGATCATCACTCATTTTGCTTTATATAACTTCTTATCTACTCTGAAGATG
>JABXWE010038788.1:0-17015 GCA_014611495.1 Limonius californicus
GATTTTCTTCTTCGACCGCCTTCGTCGTGAATATCAGTGCGCCTTTCCCAGAATTTCCTGCATCACGTCATCGCTCATGAAGTTGTCGCCGTATATTTGACTCATTCTACGTTGTATTTCGTCTGCATTGTGCCCTTAGGCTTGTAAAAATTTAATAACTCTACGCATCTCGCATTTGGCGGACAAGTAAATCGTGCTCGACATGTTTAAACACTCGTTGCTTGGTTAGAATCGCTAAGGGAATCTTGCCGCCAGGAGAAGTAGTGGCGGAAGGGCTACCAACCTCACTGCATAAATCTCGTTTCTGTATTGCACCTACGGATTATTTGGAGAGCCAACCGAGGTTAAAAAAAAATATCCCTCGTATATCTAAAAGACCACTCTGAGCCTGTTAAATACAGTCAAACTTCCATAATTAGAATTTCCCGATTACCCGAATTCGCCCTAGGGTGCCTACGATTTCTTTATGCTTTCCCATATAAAAATCTCTCGATAATTCGAATTTCTATAGGTCAAAGTTTTCGATATCTTGAAGCAGTATATCATATGACTACGGTAATTGTGAATTTATTACTCGAATTTTACAAGTAAACTTCTTAGTATGTAATATGATCCAGATTAGTGGCAAAGGATTTGGTTAACCTTTGTTTCAGACCCTCTGAAAATTGTAAGAAACGCATGTGTGTAAACTGTTCTGGGTTGACCAAGGCGACCTTCTGCTATAACCGCCATGTACTCTTTCTTGAAAAGTAACCAACTTAAGCACTATAGCATAAATTATAATAAAACTGTCTAAAACTAAATAAACTGTCTTTCAGAAGTCCTAAATGTAAACAACTAAACTTAGTAGCACTACTGTCTTGAACAGACGGTTTCTTGAAATTTGCTGAGTTACATTAATAATTTCAGTAAGAATGGTTCAGTGACCTTTTAGCTTGTGTTGCAAGCATACTTTAAGGATCGGTGAAAAAATGCGTTTGATTGAAGAAGGGGATAGAGGTGTTAAACGGAAAAAAGACATAGCTAATGACTTTGGTAAACCCAGCTTACATTGTCAACAATTTAAGAAAAAATAGGGATTCTATTTTAACTGCTTCAGAAGAAAACTTTCATCGTGGCGAAAGAAAACGTTTAAAAGAGTCAAGTTTTCCAAATTTAGCAGCTGTTATTGTGGAATAGTATCAATGTGTTCGTAATCACAATTTACCTGTTTCGAGACCCAGAAATCTGAGGAATGCGTTAAGTTCGAAAAGTTAAAATATGAAAATTTCAAGTCCAGTCAAGGGTGGTTAGTTAAATTTGAAAGAAGAAAAGCGTTTGTTCAAAAGAAATTTGTGGAAAAAGTGCGGGCGCGTCGGAAACCGACTGTCAAACGTGGCTCCAAGAACACTTGTAGAAAATCCTGGAACAATACAGTCCCAATGGTGTTTTTAACACCTATGAAATAGGCTTTTTTTGAGTTTGCCCGATAAAACTTTAACTTTTTCTTCGAAAAAGTGCGATGGAGGGAGTAAGGACAGCGTAACAGTTATGGCAGGCGCAACGGAGAGTCTCGATTTGCTGTTCAGAAAAACCTAGATGTTTTGCCAAAGTTAAAAGCTTGCCGTTGACCTGCAAGTTTAATAAAAAATCGTGGATGACAGGTATTCTTTACGAAGAGTGGGGGATGAGGATGACGATTTACTACCACTTTCCGTTTGAATAATTCTACGAAAACATAGGGGGTTGCTTGCAAAGTTGCCGTTTGAAAGATATGTCAAAGTAGACAGCGATTTACCAGCAGCCGAACATCCTACTGACCAGAAAATTGTTGAAATGGTTTTAAATCACAAGGAACCTAGTGGTAATGAAGATGATGTGAAACTGACTCCGAGACCATTTCAACAACGAGCGACGCTGGCAGAGCAGTGATAAGTTATCTCTTTCTATATGTGCTCAAGTAAACGTACCTAAGGAACTGTTTGCGCCCTTAAGAATGCTGGACAAGGTTTGTGAAAAATCAGCATAAGAATAAAATCAGCGAAAAATTACAGACTATTATTCTTAGGGAATTATTGAATTTTATGTAGTTACCTACATATTATTACCCAATTTCAATATATAATATTTATGTACATCTTACCTATGTAGAAAATGTATAACTATGTTTGTTACTTCTTAAATAACTACATACGTATGCTTTTAGGAAAAAAATTACTACATTATTTAAAAATTTTATAATTCGATAAGTTGTAACGTTACTGACCCTTGTGTTGTGTCTCTCCTTTGTTCGTGACTCGACGTGATCGTCTTTGGTTCGAATCTAGAGTAGTTGAGCTAAAGGCGCGAAATAAGGCACCAGAGAGTTTTAATACTTCTATTAAAGTAAATACAGGAATCCTTAGCCGGGGTATCGCATGCGATCTCATGTAAACCGATTCCCTTCAGAAGTTTACACCATTTGCTCAGTTAAAACAGAAGAAGGAATATGAAGTGATAGGCCTGTATACAGGATGGTTTTCTGAAGATGCAAAGTGAAGGATTAAGCGACTTTGAAGTTACAGCTGAGATACCTCGAAGCGCAATCGTCAGGAGAAACCCGTAAGCTGCGGAGATAGTTCAAACCGCTAAGCAGGTGAATGATCAAGGAAACCTGTAAAGGAACTGTGCTTCTTGACGTTTAGATCAAGAATTCCTTCATAACAACTTACTTCTGCTTTTATACGCCAAAAAGTGGATGTTGGATCGTGAGAATCTACTGCACGTGGACCTCAGCTTTAGAAAGAAAACGAATTTCAACAAGCAAATAATAATTTAAGAAGGTGATGGACTAAACCAACCCAACCATTTATCATAGTAACAGACCGCGTTAAAGACAGTTGTCATTTGATATCTTACGTACTTCAGATCAACTTAATTCAAAGTCATTTTATGAAGCTTTGCACCTGAAATAAATAGCCGAAAGAAAACATTGAAAAGGAATGTTTTAGATATGGAAATATAAAAGTCAGCTACCGAACAGATAGTTGTCTTATAATTCCATTTATTGTATATGAAAGCTGATGTTTACTCTATGTTCGTTGCTCTCATAAATTAGGTTTACTCGTAAAGGATAGACCCTTTACAAAAAATAAACACGTGCCACGAAACGGCCGTTACCAAGATAAAAGAGACGGGCGATTTTAGAACATATTCCCCAAAGTTTATTAGAAATTGTATGTAAAAATAACTGACAGAAATCTCTGTAGGAATAATATTATTGGACAAATTCTTTCACATTTATTGTATGCTCGTATAGCCGACAATAAAGCTGTTTTCTAAATATTGTGGTTACTAGCCCTCTTCTCTAATAAATTATATTTATGGTTAGGTCTTTCCAAGACCCGAGACAAGTCGCAGGCCGATGTTTTCGGTATAAGTGACTTAACAGTATACATTGCTGTATATGTTGCTCAGTCGATAATTGCACTGAAGTGATGTATACCTATGTATTGGCTACCGGTAAGGTAGTGGGATTGAGCGAGATGAGCAGTTGTTGATTGAAGCTGTAGATGATGCTTTTGCTTATGTAATACTGTTCTTTTCCTTCTTCCGCACATGTTAGACTTCAATCGTCCATTAGTCACTCCGCATTCTTATTGTATCTCGTCTGTCATTTGCTTCAGGATGCGGTTTTCATCCATTCTTTGCAAGTGTTGTAGTCATTCATTTCTATATTGTTTTATTTTATCGTTCAGGCTAAAGATGTTTAGTTCTTTACGGATTTCGGTGATTCTTTTTCTATCTTCTCTTCGATATTCTGCGACTGCTGTAAGTAATTTCATTTCTACACTTTGTGTTCATTTTTCATTTGTTTATGTTATTGTCCATGTTTCGCTGCCATAAGCTATTGTTGGTACTGATACGGTCTTGTAGAATTTTACAGATGTGGTTCGGTTAACTTTATTTTTAAGTGTCCGTCTTATTGTTCCAGTGATGTAATTGTACTTCTCTATTTTGTTTTGGACATCTCTTTCTTCGTTCAAGGATATTAAACATCCGAGAACAGTAAAGGAGTTAATTTGTTCTATGGTCTGGTTGTACAGAATGATTTTGGATTTGATTTGGTAGTATCCTTTGAAAACCATCGCCTTTGTTTTACTTATTGACATGATCATGTTATATTCTTCTATTATGTAGTACTGTTAGTAATTGTAATTACTGTGTTCTTATGATTGAGGCCTGTGGTATTATGCCTGGGGAGCCAGTAAGCTCTCCAAGGTGCCTGGAGGTTGTAGCCCTGCGCAGGATTCCGGTATTTGGACGTAATCAGTCGACTTGACCTCGACCTGGTTGACCAGTCAGTGATCTCTGCATTGCACTTTGCATAGTGGCTTGTGGAGAGCCCATCTCTTACCCTTTTCCTTGTGAGATACGTACGGCGGCCGGCGGAGATCATTTGGTGATCAAAATGACATGGGGGGAACCCATTGTCCGGTGGTAACATTCAATTACCCGGTATCCCTTATAGGTTAGGTACATCAGTCAAAATCTACTAAAGACGGCTCTGTCAAAAACACCTCACCGCCCCACCCTGAATGAGAACTACTAGAGATGATCCTGCCATGGTGCCAAAAGAGCTACTAGATGCGATCTCTTAGAAAAATACAACTAAAGATATTGAAATAACGTCCAAAAGCTCCAATTGTCTGTGGAAATTTACATACATTTACTTCCCTTACCATTTCGAATTACAGAGGTTTTACAGCATTTGAATTCCTTATTTCGGTAATATAGCGGAGAAAATGGCTAAAAACTTATAATAGAAACCAGTACATTTAGAATAATTTATAAAACAGCAAGAAACACTTTCAACGCCTCAACGCGAAAGATATAAATAAGTTTATATTAAAAACAGGTATTTACAAATTAAACTGTTCACCGTGTAATTCAGTATACATAGGTCAAACAATTAGAAATTTTGCTGCCAAATACAAAGAACACATACGTTCATGCAAATACAAACACCCAGAAGAATCTAACTACGCTAAACACTTATTGGAACCCAACCATGCGTTAACATTAAATAATATAATAACATTTTTACACTCCTGTGATGGTAAACGCAAATTGGATATACTCCAGGCCTTCCAAATGCACAAACACATTTTAATAAAGATACCTTTAATGAATGAGCAAATTGAGCTCATAAATTCCCCGCTATTGGAAGTTTTGGAGTAGAAGTTCAGAGCCAAGTCCGAAATCAAGATCCCATATGCTGTTTTCCTAACTAAAAATATTTACAATATTAATAATCGCTTCTGAAAGTGACATTTTGCATGTCAGAATGCGTATAACACTGAAATAAATAACGTTTAATTGTGATTATTACTATTTTTACGATATAAATAAAGTTGCTGCTTTCTGGTCAACTGTATTTCCAAGGAAGCCAGGAAATAACAGCTGTTAATCTAGAAGACGTTAATTCCGGAAGGAAAGCATATGAGCAGCAAAATCTACATGATATGCGTATGCTCGTGAAAACAGTTATTCATAAATTAATCAAAGGCCTTACGACACTAATTGCAAAAAGGAAGTTGCGGTGATTCATAAGCGGATGATTCCTGCATCGGTTATTAGAATTTTACGGTATTTGAGCAGGCCTTATCCAGGCCGATCTCAGATTGCGGAAAAGTACAGAAGATCCAAGGGGATAATGTGCATAAATCATTTATTTGAAGAAGACGTCACGAACGCCGGCCAAGGCTTTTTAATTGTTTGTTATTAAGCAAACGCACATCCGCACAATTACAGCTTATTATTTCCCCAGCATTGTTTGTTGCTGCTGCCCGAGAATCTTCTTGGCATTTTTTAATAATGCCCGGACAATTTTTTATTGCTGGTGACTAAAACGCGCGTTGGAGTTGTTGGAAAGCTCCCACCGAAACAAGCTTGGTGTGAAAGCAGCGTCACGCTACAATTAAGAAAATTATTTTTGATTATATGGTTGGAAAAAATTAGAAACGCGATCAGGTAGATATAATCTGTAATAGAAAACACATTTGATGCACATGAAGTGGTGTGAAAAAGACCTGCAAAACCAAAGCGTGTAATTGTTTCTTGACGTTTAACGTAACTTTCGGACATAATTTTTGAAAAATAGATTTAAATATCTTATCATTACTATGTGACAATTTATCTGTCTACTGTGGTCTTGGAATATTCTAGATAATTTGAAATTGCCATTGTTCCTTTAATCAGTTATCCATACTATTCTGAGAAATAATGAGGTGATTAGAAATTGCTTAATGTCTATTTAATATGAGAAATATCTTCTGAATTCTAAGTATACATACCCTGCACTGAATTTACCACAGTTGTTTGAGATTTACATGTTATCGGGGTTGCACCATGTCTTCACAGAGAAAACAAATCCTATTTCCGACGAAAATCAAGCTTCTATCAAAACGAAGGAGCTTCAATCCATGAAATCGCCGTTCGTGTAATTAGGAAGTATAGCAAAAGTGCTTACAGATGCTTGGAAAATCGCTTCCTAGATCTCGCTCTTTCAAATCAATCAGTGGAAAAAGTGTAAAAATTGGAAGATAAACCCAGGAGTGGACGACCAGAAGCAACCTCTGCTGGAGATAATCTCTTGTTAAGAACCAACGTGAGGGGACTTAGTTCTGTAGAACTGACTAAATTATGGTCAACAGCTACTGGTCTTAGTTTATATGCTGTGTAGATACTGCGAGAAAAAGACTTCTTAATTTTGGACGTACAGCATGCAATAAACCACGGCTTTCCGAGAAACGGAGACTCACCCTTTAGCGATGTACAAAGCAATATCGTCACTGGAAACGAGAACAGTGGCAAAAGGTGCTATGCAGAAAAAAATTCGCTTCAAATATCAATAACCATGCTGGTATGCGTGTACAGGTCTGCCGAAGGAGGTGGCCGACTGGATGATAATTGTCACAAAACACATTGAAATACGTTCCTTTTTTGGAAAAGAAATGTTTATTTTTAAGGATGACAATGCCATAAACCAAAACTGGTTCAGTCATGGATGTCAACCAGTGATGTCGATGGATTCATTGTAGATTTTTAGGAGGGTGAGTTACCTCGCGTGCACCTAGGCCACATAGGTGGGCCCATTGTGCTGCCTCCCCAGCAGCTCTCCAATTTGGGCATCATCCAAGTCTTCCAATCCTTTGGATGTAGTTGAAGATATCCGCAACTAGTGTGTTGCTGATTTCGACCATATCAGGCCAAACGTCTCCCAACATGGATCCTCTGATTGTTGCGAAAGCTAGGCAATAATATAGGACATGTTCTGCCGTCTCGTTATCTCCGTTGCATCCTCGACAGTTTGGGCTGTCCGCCAGTCCCATCCTGTGCATGTGTTTATTTAGGTTATGGTGTCCAAATAAGATACTTACAACTAGTTGCAGGTTCTTTCGGGACAGTTGCACACAAAATCTTTGGCGAGCGTGCATGAATAGCAGTCCTTGCACGACAACTTTCAGTGTTTACCCATCTTCTTCTGAAATTGTTTAGGGTTTCTTGGTATAGCATAAAGCTTAATGTCCTCAGGAATATATAAATAACGGGTTCTGATCCCCAAATAGGTCAGAGGTCAGTCTCGCAATCTTATCAGCCTCCTCATTGCCGTAGTTTCCATTATGTCCTTTGATCTATATATGAGAAATAACATTATCTCTTGAGATAACGCCGAGAGCTTCACGGCACTGCAGTACCACACCAGAGGTAATTTTTGAACTACCCAGGGCTAGTAAAGCGGCTCTACTGTCACTGTAGATACCAATACGTTGTTTCTTGGTCTGTCGTTCAAGAATTGCATTTGTACCATGTATTATTCCCACTACCTCCGCTTGGAAGACAGTAGCAATTTTGCCTGGTGGTATACTGTACTACTGTACTATACTATACTAGGTTTAGGTCATCGGAGAAGACTCCGGCACCCGTTCCATGCCTCGTTTTAGATCCGTGGGTAAAGATGGATATGTCTATATGCTGGGTTGGTTCAGCATCGGCATAAACACTGAAGTGTCTATTGAAGGCATATTGTGGAAGGAGGTAGTCTACCACTGCGTCTAGAAGAGATGTCTTGATGACTGTCTCATGCACGATGCGGGTATGTCTGCCTCCCTGCGACAGACCCTTATGGCACAGCCTCAAATCCGTCTTCACAGCTATTTCCTCCACAAAATGGTCGTGTGGTGGAAGGCATAAGATCACCTCTAAAGCGGCCATAGGGTTGATCGTATAGCACCTGTAGAACTAAGACAGGCAAGACGTTATACAATATGTCCTAGTTTGGTTGCTGCCGTAACTTGTTTGATCCTGGGCCACCAGGCAAGTGATCCGTATCATAGCATACGTCTAATCACGGAAGTCGATAAAATAGATCGGCCAGCACAATCTCCAGACCTTAATCCCATAGAATACTTGTGGCAAACCATAGCTAACATTATTTCCAAGGAAAAACGATAAACAATTGAATTAATCGAAGCGCCTGAATTAATTAGCTGAACAAATTAAAACATTTCTGACAATGCGGAAAAATGAATATATAAACAATAGGAAACTCTGGAAATTAAGGAACATTCGGAGAATTTCCAAGAGATGCTTTGCGTCAATATAACTACGACTTCTGAGAAATCATGGTAAGCAACAGAGAGGTTTTCGTAAATCATCAAACATATAATCTACTAGAACTAGTAGACAATTTAGAAAATTTCAAAAAATAGCTTTTCACGTCCGAAATGTGTAGGCAATCTTACAGTCTACTTAAGCTCTGAAACGTGATTTAGAACATTTCCAGCTACTGAAAATTGTAGGAAAACCCGAAAAATAATTTAGAAATAAAAAAATTTAAACAAATTTACAGGCCAATCAGGAGACTTAATTATTGGAAAGAGAATTATAATTCAAAAATTCTATGAACATTCATAAATTCTTTTCAAACTCCGACAATTTAAAAAATCATACACAATTTCAGAATGTTTTACGAGGCGGAAAATTGTTGAAAAATTCAACTTCAACCGCTTAAATTGTACAAAAACTGAAGAGCATCGGAGTATGGACTTTACTATTGGGAAAGTTCAAAATGGTATATAAAATTCTGTGAAGATACAACTTAAACGAAAATTTAAAACACTTTCTATAAATTACTTATAGGAAAATTGGAAAATGCGAAACAAATTATGGGAAGGTATAAATCTATATAAGATGTAAGAAGGTTTTAAACGTTAGTCTTCGGAAATTTAGATTAATTATCGGAAAAGTTTTGGAAACCACATGCCAACCAGGAAAATTATCAAAGAATCAAAAAATCTGCCTATTAACAACTATCAAAAATTAAGGCAATCATTTTTTAATCGATACATCTACAACTACATGTAGAATTCTAGCATACAAAAGTGGGCCGACCTTCGAACTCGAACAATCGTGTGCTTGGATATTCTGTTTTATAAATTTAATTCATTTACTACCTGAGTTCGGTATGCTATTTCTTTAATTGTACCCCAAAGAAAACAGTAACAGGTGGATTGATATCGCAAATTTTTGGTAGCCATTGGTGCACAGCTCTTCTTCCAATCCAATTTCCACCAAATACATAAATTGGTTACTTACTGCACCACACCAAACATTTCTAGAAAACTGTTCTTTGAAAATGGGTAATACGTCCAGTTCGGATTCCCTAGGGTGCAATAGTGCGAGTTATGCCTATTCACTTTACCATTATTTGAGAATTATATCTCGTCACTAAACGATATACATTATAAAACTAGAATTATGTGGAGATTTATTTTCTATATCCGTAATCGTTCTGGGGCTACATCTTCTGCAGTTGGCCTTCGTTTTAGAAGAATTTCCAAAGCGTGTGAATATCTGTCCAGACGGTGGGCTTCTAGGTGGATAGCGCAAGATGTATAAATTACTAACTGCAGCAACACGACTGCTTTCTTGTTATTTGAAAGCATCTTATTCAACATTTAAGTAAACGGTCTGCCCAACTTAGTATTACCATAAGTAGACAGCATTGCTCAATTGAAAAGAATCAAAGGAAAAGTGATTTTGGTGGCTACGCCATATGTATGTTGGGTTGCGTTGACCATTTTTAAGGAGGGACAATGAAGCTATAACCCTGTATATAAATAAATACAATATTCCACATTTGTACCTGTTAATGTACGGCATGTCGCAATTCTGTCAAAATGTGTTTAGCTAACAAACTGATTTTGTTGACCGTGGAAATCCATATTTAAATCTCTGTACACCAGAAAATGAATCAAAAGGCCATCACAACATGGACCATATAATTTTAAATGTATTAACGTTTGTTCCCCATTGTATTGTTAACATTATTATCAGATAACTGCATAATATTTTTGGAAAATCCCATATATCATAACAAATTTTGAAAATAACATAGTCATTATTGTTATCTTGATTGTGCTGGACCATTAACAATCTTGTTTTTGGTGGTCGCATTCCACCGGAACAATTTTATCGCAACAAAGTGTTTGACAAGCTTTAGAGCGGCTTTGTCCTGAAATTCTCGTTTAAAAATTACGTAATTATATAGCCATTATGAAATAGACGAGCGTACTGCACTCGTCTAGACTAACATCGAGCATTTGCTACGCATATGTAGAGCGGAGCGTTGAACCTACTTAATTGCAAATTAATTTTTCAGGCCACGTTCGGTATATTATCAGTGCGTTGCGAAACTTACCCGGATTGAAATGACTAGTTCAGTTTGATAAATATTTTTCTGCAGCAAACATAAAAAGTGGAAGCTTAAAATACCTTGAAAGCCCCATTTGTTTAATTTTCAACGAAATTGGGAGTCGGCCATTTTGGATTTTCGTGTCACTTAATTCTAAATTACTTCTAGAATTAGCCCAAAATTAAAACAATTTATACGTTTTAAAGAAATAAACTTGGCCCTACCGGCTGCGCCACCCAATGTATGAAGCAAATATTCCATAGGGAGCTTAAATATCGTCAAATAGAATAAGCAAAACTTTGAAAAACATATTAATCATATTAAATTTAACAAGTTATAAACTTATTTCTGATGGAAAAAAACAAGGGCACGGAGCGGAAAAGTTTCCAACAATAAGAAAAGTTCCAAATATTTATATTTCAAATTCAATTAATTAATTAGTGATAGATATTATCTTAATTAGCTTACTTTAAGAAGGATGTTATGATGTATAGAGAGCAGGAAATCCTTAGGATTTTTATCAAATTTAGAGATTTCTAATAAGATCTTAACTTTGTAAGAAATCTGAAGTAACTCTGCGGAAATTTTAACATATTAGAAACAAAAATTAGTACATGTGTGGCTATTATTGAAAACTGAACTCCTGATTCTGCAATTTGAAGGAAATTGCTATTCAAATACCACTAGAATATTCTGAAAATTATTATTGTTTGCCGAAAGTATAGAGAAATTCAACAAACCTTCTGAAGGTAATATTGGCAAATCATTGAAAATCGTTGCAATTTTTTGAAAAAGATTTAGGTTTACAAGTTATTTAAAAAAATTATGAAAAATCAGTTAGGACTACTTAGGAATTCTAGAAAATCACAGTAAATCTGAAAATATATCTATCTAAATTGAATATGAAGTATTTGACTACATTAGGTTGTGGAAAATTTAGCAAAATTTGGGATAATTGTAAGAATTTAGTAACGGCACAAGAAAATTTAAAAACCTGGCAGCAGGCACGACACTAATATAGGAAATGTTTAAATAATGGAGGAAATTCTAATTTTTACAAAAATGTATGAAAACTTGCTGAAAATCATTTTAGTGTTTGCTAACTTACCATAAAATATAACAAACTGTGACTAATTATTAGAGATTCAGAAATTCTGGATAGCCCTGATTAAAATTAATTTTTTCTGAAAATTAGTTTCGCAATAGGGAAATTAAAAATTAGGAAACTTGCAAAAATGAGTAAAAACTGTAAAGATTAACAAAACTCCTTAAAAACGTAGGCATTTATGGGAAATACTGAAAATGTGGAACACCTACAAAAACAATTTAGGAACCAATAATAATACTACGGTACCATTAAGAAATATTGGAGATTCTATCAAATTGATATGAACTTTAGTACAAGTTTGATGGCTGGAAATTTATGAGAAACTGAAACATATTATGGGAAATCAGAGTAAATTCAACAATCTAGCTAACCTAGACGAGAAATCTAGCAAAAATTAGCTACAGAGGGATTTTAGAAACATTTTGGAAGTTGCAGAACGTAAAATGTAATAAAATTATTAGCGATAGTATAAGCAAATTTAAGAAATCTTCGTAGGTCATTTAAAGAATCTTTTAAAATTATAGACAATAGCAAACAAATATTAATATTTTAACCATTAGTGGGAAATCTCCTACAAATACAAGAAATTGTGGGTAGATACTAGAATAACACATTTATGTCCAAAAACGCTGAAAAAATCTCTGAAAATGCATGACATAATATATTAATCTATAAAGGCCCGTTACAATTCTATTTGTTAAGGCGTTGATAAACAGGAAATTGTGAAAAATCATCAAAGACCCTGTAAGTTGGACGTAGTGTCAACATATTTTGATAGTTTCCAGGAAATAATACTATGAGAAACTCAATAAAGGATACACAAAATCGAAAAACCAATAAGACGTCTGAAAACCTATGACACTTAGAGGAAAATTGTTTTGGAAGTTGTTGAAACTAAACAACAATATTTTCTAAGTTTCACAGCATTGTGGAAATCTTTGAGACCTGTTAGCAGAAAAAGAATATTTTTAATAAAAAACAACGAGGCCATGGACTAAAGGTTAGCGCGTTAGACTTCTACGCTGCACGTCCTGGGTTCAATTCCCACTACCGGAGCATCGGATTTTAACGGCCATTTTTCCTCGCAAGGCAATAGCAAACCAGCGAGGTATTCTGCCTAGTAAATCTTCTCTGGAGTAGAGGTGTTTACAGTTCGTGTGGTTCGGAGCCCACGTTAAGCTGTAGGTCATCTATGTCTGTGGCACTTTAAACGCTCAACACATGCACAGGAGAGAAAATCGCTACATATCGTAAGAGATAAAGTACTCGAAGAAGAAGATAAATTAAAAATAAACCGAAAGAATAATGTAGTATAATATTCACTTAAAAAGCAATATGCAAAATATTACCATTATCTACTAGTTAAAATGCATACATTTCGAAATCTATTACGAAATTGCTAAAAGTTGGTAACAAGGTACTAGAAAGCAAAGAAGATTTAGAAAAGATTGCAAGACATATAAAAGGTTTACTAGGAAAACTTAAACTTAAAAGGAGGAAAGTCGTTCAAAATTGTAAATATTTATATCATCAGAAAATGCGTACTGTTGTGCAAATTCTTTGAAAACCCATGGAAAATGTCTAATGACAAATATATTATGTCTTTGCATAGTATTTAGAAATGTTATTTGATAGTTATGGATTATATCTAGAAATCTGCGTTTAAATGAAAGTCTAGGAAAATGTAAAAAATTGTTAATAAATTCTCAAATATATAAAAAGGTAAACAGCTTAAATCTTTGAAAAGTGTAAAAGTGAAGAGTAAAATATTGGAAGTTATAAGGAAACCGTTCAGAAACAGCACACAAAGCGAAGAAAATTGTAGAAATTTGCTGGGAAGCGTAGACCATCTAGATAGACTGTTGGAAAGTCAACAGGATATGAGCGAAAAGCTATTAGAAAATTAATAGTATAAAGAAAGTATAGTGCGAATTTTTTTAAGTCTAAATAGCCGCTGAAAAGTTCATTGTGTTCATTGTACCACACACCAGTTGTTCAACCCAACCTCACTTTGCATTTGTGCCGTTTGTGGTTATTTACTTGGATTTCTTAGTTTTATTGTGGATTTTTAGCTTGCAGTTGGGAAAATCAGTCTTTTTCAAGACTAAATTGTGTATTCCACATTACAGTTTATTTTTTAATAATTTTAACTAAAACAATCTTTCCGGACAGAACATCAATTTCGCTGTCTGTAATCTCTACCTATCGATTACTTGCATTTGGTAACGGAATCTCTTCAAATAAAATGGTTTTGCTAAAAAACAAAAATTGTCTCAACAAATTCAGTTGTCAGTTGGCACCTGCCACAAAATATTAAAGAAAGATATCCACTTGTATCCCCAGCGCTTCTAGTCTGTACAACAATTACATAAAGCTGATTATCCTCAGCGTGTCGAATATTGTCAGTGATTGCTAAATATCCTCACTGACGATTTATTGGAGGAAACTTTTTTCACGGACGAGGCCTGGTTTTATTTAGATGAGTTCATTAATTTGCAAAACATGCGTTTATGGAGTTTATGGCATTTCAAGGAGTAGAATAGTTGGACCATACTTTTTTGAAGGTAAAAGTAAGACTTCAGAGTTTATTTGTTGGAAAACTAACAAAGAATGTTTTCAGGCACTTTGACTGCAGGATGGTGCCGAGAAGAGATTTTAACGGCCCGAAGAGCTTCATGACGATGAACTCAAATTTGGATTTTTCCAACAAGACGGGACCACTGCGCACCGAATACATGATACATTAAATATGATACCAGAATTTTTCGATGGCGGATTATTAATGGAAACATACTAATAGCTTCTCCTGCTAGATCCTGCGACCTCACGCCATGCAGTTTATTTCTGTGGAAGTATTTAAAGAACTCAATTTTTCAGCAACCAATACACAACGTGAACGACTTGTAGCACAGAATATTGAAAAAAATTAACGAAAGAAATAATTTCGATCATTTGTTATAAATTCTTGGTTTATTGCAATTAATTACAATTAAGTTATGATCATTTGATTAAAATTTATTGTTTATTAGAGCTATTTTAAATGTTTGCTTTCTTATGAAATCTGTTTATAAAAGTAGGAGGTAAGTTTGGTGATATGTTCACAATGAACTTTTTAGCGCCTACTTTGCCGCCAAACTAAAAAAACACCATAAAAACATAGCCAAAATAGCGTTAGGAAATGTTGGCAGCTGTCATAAAGCTCTGGCAGAAAGTCTAGAAAAATGAATAGAAAATGTATATAAACCAGATGATAAAGAGTGGATGCGGTATTGCGCACTATCGGCTGTAAAGCTTTGTGACGTCAAGCTGGAATACAAATGCTGTCCCAGGTACTAACAGGGTTTATAAACATTTGCTCTTATTAAGTTTTAAGTTTTAATTTTGTGGCAAATCTGTGCATCTTTGAAATGGTGTGTATGATGCTACAATTCTCCAAAGAAGAAAATCGCTAACGTGCATTATTTTCGGTATAGTTGATGTTCCTAAGTAGCTTCACAACATACCTGATGTAAACAGATGAAGAGTCTTCAAGGACTGATATTTTATATCAAATGTGGAAGCCTCCGGAAAGCTGATGTTAAAAGAATATAGTCATAATTAAGAAAATTTTTCATAACATGATTTTAAAATAGAGAGGAGATAATTTCACCAATTGGTAGTCCTTATAAAACCATTGTCAGTTTTTGATTAACTTGTTGAAATGCAGCGGGAAATCATTCGCTAAATGCAGATATATAATAGCCAAAGGCTACAAAAATTTTTGGAAAATCAATAGCAAGCACAGAAACCAAATAGAATATAATAAATCTATGTTAGTATGTTATTTTGTTGGCAAACTCGTCGTTTGGCATTAAATTTATATGCAATCGCAACACTCCTTTCTGCTAATGTTTTAGCTAGGTTAGGTTTGTTTGTAGACGGAGGGCTTCAAATCATAATTACATTTTTGACGATTAAATGCTAGAAATAGCTAACTATTCGCATAACATGGTCATTAAACGTAATCATTAGTATCCTTACAGTTACACTTTCATAGTGCAGCGGCAAGGAAAGTTACAATGGCTTTAAACACCTGCAGTTAATGAAGCATCGCGCATTCAAAGGATGCACACCGAGAAACAAAGCCTGTAAAACCCGGAACAGTTAGGAGGTGTTACTCTCATAATACTTCGATTGTAGTTTCTTCTGCAACGGATATTTTATTTAATCCCATAGCGACCATTACCGTCATCTCAGATATTTTATTTATTATTATAGCTCCGTGGTACGGTTACAATGGCACTTCTTAGTTTTCACTTTTTTAGTAACGGAATACGATAGGATAGAACACTGCATTATATTCCGGTGTATTTAAACTTTAAACACATGGGATTTTGTTTAAAAAAACTATCTTCCACAGTTTACTTTATTTATATGAAGTTGGTTATTAGAAGATATGAAAAACAAACTAAAGTAACGGAATATCACAGAAATCAACTTTTTTATTTAACTATTTATTTAAGTGGACCATGTAAATATGTTTTTTATTTATTCAAGCTACCCCATAATTTTTATTTCAAACTGTATCTGTTTATATAAAGTAGTACACGAAAAGAGAATATTAAGAAACAATAAATAAAGTAGCGTAATAGCATAGCAATAATTGTAATTTTACTTATTCATTTATTTGAACACCTCCTGTATGCATAGATGAGTTTACCTGATTCTATTTAATAATGTCATTTTGACTTCTTCTTGTTTTCATACTGTATATTTGTACAGAGTTGGATATGTAAGGAAAATCTTAGAAAAAAAATAATAAAGTAGCGGAATATCATAGCAGTTAACGTACTTTCATTTAATAATTTTACACACCCTGTATGCATATATAAAATTTATCAGATTCTATTATATTGTTATTTTTTGTTTCTTCTTTTCATACTATACACTTCATACAGAGTTGGATGTGAAAGAAACATCTTAGAAAAACTTAAATAGGTTGCGGAATATCATAGCAGTTAATGTAGTTCTACTTAATCATTTATTTAAGCACACCCCGTATGCATAAATGCGTTTACCTGATACTATTTAATAATGTTACTTTGACTTCTTCTTTTCATGCTGTATTTTTGTACAGAGTTGGATATGAAAGGAAAATCTTAGAAAAAAAAGAGAACTAAAGTAGCGGAATATCATAGCAGTTAATGTACT
>JABXWE010038789.1:0-21083 GCA_014611495.1 Limonius californicus
GAAAATACAATAGTATTTAGTGGAGAAATAGAAATTGATTAATACGTTTTCAATTAGGTAAGAAGATTTTATAGTGTTTAAGATTTTGCAGGTCACAAAATTAATTTTATTTATCTTTTATAAAATCATTGTTTGGTACATGTATTTAATCCTTTGTTTGTTAGATTATTAGCATTGGACTTCAATTTTTGGGTTGGTGAAGGACTTATCTGCAGAGTTATTCCTCAGTGAAGTTACTTCAGTTAGTTTCAGTTCCTACTGAAGATGGCAGCTATTTAGAACACCTAAGTACTTGCTGTTGGTATTGAACATTGCTGCAGTAGTAAATATGCAATATTTTTGAACTTTCCAGTTTAAGTTTGTTATATAAATCAAAACTGTTTGCGGTTATCATAAGTTAATCATATTTTGTGCTTGCATTAGAAAAAAAATATGCATGTTTGAATTTTAATGAGACCACGTTAGGTCGTCGGTCCCGGTTCCCTTCTGCCACTTAGAATTTAACAAAACGGCTCTTCTCGTTTCAAAGCGCTACAAAAGCAAACAACCAACTCATTGCAGGCAAAGCATAGGCTAAATAAAGAAGAAAAATCAAGATTATAATTTAAGGAACACGTTTTGATACACAGGAAATCCCGGATAGTTTAAAGCTTAAAACAGCTTCGTGTGTAATAGTTACAATTTAAAGCTGTTTTATTTACTTCTAACATTGATAGAACGAAGGTATTGATATAAAACTAGTTTGGTTTCAGTAGGTTCTCGTCCAGATTTTAAGAAGAACACATTAAGCCGTCGGTCCCGATTTTTCTGGCCAAAAGTAATTTTAAAAAAGCGTGTATAAAACCTACTACCTGAAGGTGATTAAGAACAATGAGTGCTTGAAGATAGTTCTACTCCTTGAAAATAATATACAGATAATACAATTACAAGCTTACATTATTAGGAAAGATCGCTTCATAAAAATTCTACATTGCAATATTAAGGAGGACACATTAAGCCGTCGGTCCCGTTTGCCACTTCACATCCACAGGTTAGACATTGGAAGAAAATTAGAGAACTTAATTGTTGCAGTTAATTAATAGGACTAAATTATTCATAAAAGAAGAAGAAATGTGCGGGTTTTAACCCTTAAAAAACCCCTGAATATAATTCAAAAACTTGAAAATAGCTACTGCTGAATAAATATTTTTGCAATTTAAAATATGAAAGCAGAAGTATTAAAATAGAACTGCCCTGCTTAAGTATAATCTAATATTGTATTACTAAAATTGCTTTCTAAAAAATGCTATTTAGAAAGCACGTTAAATCGTCGGTCCCGGTTGTTTTTGCAACATTTGTGTAAATTTAAAACAAGCCAATGATTTAGACGAGTTAAATATATGAAACCATACATAAAACCTACTTATTGCAAGTAATTAAAAGCAATAACTGCCGGAAGATAGTTCTAAACAATGAAAATAATGTATATGTACATAACAATTTTCTTTTTCCTCACTCGAAAAGTAGAACTAGTTTTATGTTAATGACATAAAACGTAACATAAAACTAGTTCTATTTTATTTAACTACAAATCTAAGCCCGCACTGTTAGCAAATATTATTAAATAAAATCTAGATCAAAATGTTAAGGACACATTAAGCCGTCGGTCCCATCGGTAATCGAAACATATTTGACAACCGTCAATTGACATAATACCAATCTTATATTATTTAAGTACAAATTTATGATTACATTATTGGCAAGTATTACATTATAAGCAAATTTCTGTCGAAATGTATAGAACGATAGATTATGTTGTTGGTCCCGTCTGTCATAGAAACATCTTTGACAACCGTCAATGATTTAGTAGAACTTTTCTCTTTTTATTTCGGCAGGTTAGCCGTTGAATGAAGACCATAGAACTTAATAGAACTAAATTTTGGAAAAAATAAGAGGTGTTAAAAACAGGTTTTACGGGTTAAGAAATCCCTAAAGATAAATTATTGGTAAATAAATGCTCCGTTTAAGATAATTTTGTATTTCACATACTGATTTATAAAAACATTGTATATAGATTTTTTGGAAGAGCACGTTAAGCCACGGTCCCGGTTGCTATACGAACCTTTTTAGTCATAGTAAACTATTTACTAGACTATTTTATTAACATGTTTCAATTACGAGCAAGACACTTTCAGTGCTGAAAAATACATCAAGAACTTGAAAATGACATGAATTTTTGAACTTTTCTAAATTAGCTATTTCTAGTTAGAACACTAACAAGTGGAAGTTACTAATATTAAATCAAAAATAAATGTTGTATTCTTAAATTTCAACTTTTAATAAAGCCAGACATGTATTATTATTATACATTTGGTTAATTTTAAACTCGTTCTTATTTTACATGTAAATTCATTGGCATTTTATACTGATAAGCAGAAGTTATAAAATATAAAACTCATTTGCTTTAGTTGAATTATAATCGTGTATTTTCAATATTGATTTCTTTACGGACACGTTAGGTTATCGGTCCCGGTTGTGATAACAACATACTAGGCGATCGTAGCTCATTTCCCAGCACTATTCTTGCAAACAGTCAGACGAACAAATAATTAATTAATGGCTTTATATTAAGAAAAACAAGTGAGTGCTAGAAGACAGATCAATCACTGGAAATTAAAATTTTTAACACTGCTTTCTTAGCCATATGTAACAGAACACTAACGCCTGGGAATTATTGATATGAAAACAAAAAGTTAATCTTTCTTCTTCGAGTGTTTTGTTTCTTACATAAAGTAGCGAAATTCTCTTCTATGCTTGTGTCGTGCGGCGAGTGCTACAGGCATAGAGGACCTACTATGTTCTGGTACTGGGGTTCAAACCTGAGATCTTCAGCGTAGAAGTCTAACACGCTGAACTTCAGGTTTCAGTTGCCACCCTGTTCCGTTTCCAGATGTCTTGCATAGTTACAAAATTTTACACATCCAAAGGTACAATCTACTATACAGAGTGTCTCATGACGTGACTTTATCTACGTGTAGGAGAGGTGAAAAGAAGTCGAAACTAAACAGTGGTTATTTTTTCTAGATTGACTACCAAAGAAGTTATGGACTGTTTTAGTTAAATACTGAACAGCCGAAGCAATAAATAATATTAAGTGGTATTTAATATAAACTGTCTACGTTACTATGGAAATGAGATTATTTGCTTGTATGTCAAACAGTAAAGTACCTTAAACGTGATTTCTCTGCTTGCGCTTATTAACAGTGATGATAATGTTTACTTTTACAACGCCAGAGTACGCCGATTCGCATTACATGTACAGTTTTGTGATGGAAACTCAGTAGCAGCTGCTCGAGAATATGGGTTGAGATTTCCCAATCACCGACGAGTCATACAACCACTTACGTGAACACGGAACGTTCCAGAAACGGTCGACTGAGCTTCCAATACGGCAAGTATTAGACAATGAGGACAACATACTGCGAGAAATTGATAATAATCCCAGCACCTCTGTTCGTCGTGTATCTGCACAAGTTAATGTACCACGAATTCGACTTTGAAGAACATTAAGACGTCATGGTTTATATCCATTTCATATCCAGCCTGCCCAAGCCGTCTTACCTAAAGATGTTGCTAGTCGTATGGGATTTTGCCGCTGGATCATTCAAAATCAAAACCTACGTAATAGAATTTTATTCGCGGATGAGGCAACATTTACAAGGAATGGATGAATGAACAGCAAGAACAGCCAGTGTTGGGATTTGAAGAATTATTGATAACATGCTTATTGGTTAATTCGGTTTTGAGAACCATTTAACCGCCGACAGATATTTAAATTTTCTAAAAGATCATTGTTAATGATGTCCCACTGGCGATCAGACATGGTATGTGGTACCAGCATGATGGTACCCCTGCACTTTGCGGTACGTGATAATGTTTGAATCAACGGTTTGAAGGACGTGTAATTGGTAGAGGAGAGCAGCACCCATGGCCCCCAAGATTTCCGGGCTTAACGTGTTTAGATTATTACTTGTGGGGTCATATGAAAGATATATGGATAAAACTAAGTTTATGACAAATCTAGTACCAACTGGGAAAATCAGTATCTCGGGACAAACCATAACTCAGGTTTATGACTATAAATACTTGGGCCATGAAATTAGATTGGGTAGGGGCAATCAAACAATGCGAAATCCAAAGGCGAATAGGTCTAGGATGGGCCGCCTTCGGCAGGCTCCGAGAAACTTTTAAAGACAAAGAGATACCCATCCACATGTTTAAAACGGTGAGTGTTTGAGCAATGTGTGGCGCCAGTAATCACCTACGGTGTTGAAACGCATACTCTTACTAGAAAGGTAACAAATAAGCGGAGAGTGGCCCAACGTGCAATGGAGAGAGCCATGCTGGGAGTCACACGACGAGATAGGATCCCCAATAACACAATACGCTTAAGAACAGGGCTAAAAGACATCGTAAAGCACATTACGGAACTGAAGTGGAGATGGGCGGGACATGTTGCACGCTTTAGAGACAACAGATGGACGAAGCGAATAATCGAATGGCGCCCCAGACAAGATAACGAAGCAGAGGCAGACCCCCAAGCCGTTGGACGATGATTTAAAGAGGATAACCCCCAATTGGATAGGAAAGGAAAACATGGAAGATTTTGGAGGAGGCCTATGTCCAACAGTGGACAACGAAGGCTGGGTGGTGATGATGATGATGATGATGATGATGAAAGATACGGTATACCAAACAACATCAGAGACTGTTGACTATCTTACGAGACGCATTTTTGAGGCAGCAGAACTAATTCGGAACAACAATGATATGTTACGTAGGGCAACTAGATCTCTCTTAACAAGAGCCCGAATATGTCTCGAGAGTAACAGTGGCCATTTTGAAAAATCTTCATAATGAATTTAAACTAAAATAAAAATACATATTTCCTGAAATTGTAATTACTTCATAAATAATAATTTAACACTCTGTATTTAGAAAAGGGTTTACTTTAGACCCAAATTTTATTTGAATTTTTAACTACGAGGTTTATTCAACTGACACCAATGTTTGATCAACTTAGCCTTGAAAACAAATGCAACAATTCAAATGACGTTTGTTAATGTTAGTAGTGTTTGTAAGCAACACATTAATAAGTTTCTGGCATTTGTTGTTGAAAATCCGTCCAAATTTGTAATCAGTGTATGGAAATGCATGTATTGCGTACCCAACTGTGAAGGAATGGTGCCGAAAATTTAAGAATGGAAAAGAGGGGACTATGAATGAACCATGACCAGGTGCACAGGGTACTGCATTAACAGAAAACAATATGGCATATGGGGAAGGCCGTATTAGAATAAATCGTCGGATTTCAATTAGAGAAATTTCTGAAATTGTTGTCTGTCCATAGTATTGTACGTAATCTGGATTACAGCAAAATTTGTTCGCAATGGATTCTCCGTCTCTTGTCTAATGAACAAAAATGCTTGCGAATGGGCTTATCTCTACAACACTTCACAGACTATAGGCAAACAGGTGATGACTTTCTTCTAGTTACTGGAGACGAAACTTGGTGCCATTACTAAGAGTCATCCAGTAAATTATCGTCGATGCAGTGGAATCATTCAAGTTCACCACCACCGAAGAATTTTAAAGCACAACCTTCTGCAGGCAAGGTGATGTTAACATTTTTTTTCGACCATGAAGGACCCATGTTGATAGAGTTTAAGGAATCCGGAGTAAATGGCAATGCAAATCTGTACAACTGAACAAGCTAGAAAATATATCAGCGCGTTATCCATATATGAATTCACTACCATATGAAAGCCTTAAATAAATAACAATATAAAATCAAAGCAATCCTAAATAGGAGAGTCTTAGTTAGATGACTCATACATTATCTGCAAAAAGGCCAAAAAATTAAATCGATACATTCAATGTAAGTACAGATAGATTGTTGGCACCATATGCTGGCTTTTAAATAAAACAAGGCTGGGCTGTTCTGGTTTTCAGCTTTTACACCAACTTGTTTATAGCTGATTTATGTCGATTGGCTATATGATTTTATAAATACCACCTATAAATAGATTTTCCAATACATCTGCTTCGAACCGGGAGAAATTTAGTGCTGAAACAATGCGTCAGTACTTAATTTCCCGAAAAATACGATTTTTATTGTTGAATAACCAAAAAACCATAATGTAATTTTCAGCTCTGTCAGTTTTACTCTTTTAATCTCTGGTTTTGTTTGGTTTACACCACACTATGAAAAGTGATTGATTGGAATGTTGCCGGGTTTTACCATTGTTGTAAAAATGACGCTGTCACGGTTTGCAATATCGTTTTTAATTATTGAATCGACTTCCTTCCCTGTGCTAAAACAGCGATTATGAGGAAACTATTAAATATTTGATAAATTAAATGCTATTTAAGCGTAAAATCGTCGTTATTACGTCTAGAAAAATTTCTCCTACGGAGCTGAAACTAATCCAGCATGGAAATAAAAACGATTGTGTCGTTTCCACCGCTATAAATGCATTAATTACATGTAAATTCTCGTTTTAGAAAAATTACCTTGACGCATGTATTGACCTTGCACATAGAAATGTAAACAATCCTCAAGTAAACTAACATCTTAAGATTTCCTAACGATAACATACTAATTTTTTGATTAACAAATATGGCGTGAAATTGGTAAGGAACTGAAATACACGATTTACACGTTCATTGTGCTTGTTTTCCTCTGCATATCAAGAACTTTCACTAAATTTGAGAATTTAGGTCGATTCGACAGTTAATAACGCATGCCTGTATTATGAGTTTTTTGCGAAGGTGCAGAAAAAAAGGACTGTGCATAAATCATATTCACTCCGTGTCTATAGAATGGATATTTACTGTCATGTTGTGTTCATGTAATTGCATTCAGGAAAAATGGTTACGGCGAAAGGAAGATAGCAAAATAATTGTCTAAATGACGATTGGACTCTACGGCAATACAATTTTAAAATGTATCAAACTGCAAATAAAAACCACAAAGGTAGACTTCAAAACTGATTTTGGTCTGCTTATTATATTCATCAAATTGAAAATAATGTAGAATAACCAAAATTCCGTACCGGTTGTTATCTAATTTTGTTTGGTGTAAGAATTTATAGGAACAGTTAGATAATAAATGCGGAAAATTGTTTTTAAGCAAACTTAATTAAAAACCTGTTGTTCTGCAACGATAAAGTTCCTAGTCATAAATTATTTAACAATTAGAATTGATTAGGGATAGAACAACTGAACCAAGTTACGCGGAATTTAGAAATAGTACAGTTAACTCAACAATGGATGTTGAAACAAACACGTTTAATCATGTTATATGTTATTCTTGTAACAATTAGTGTGCTTGCTTCAAATTGCATTGTTTATAACTTCTATATTAATTAATTTCTAATGTTATGCCGTACGTTAATAGACAAGGCAGAATCGTCACTTTAGCATCGAGTGGCAGGTAGATATTTATTATTTCCTTAAATAATTAATATTCGCCATTTAGCGACTACCTATTAAGGAAATTATAAGATTTGAGTGTAAATAGCACTAAATTAAATATCAATATTTAGAGATTTTATAAATAATTGATAAGTATTGCATTCCCATAATTAGCAAAACACACAATTCAATGCAAATGAACTTATTTCTTAGAGAATAGAAATTAGAATATGTCGCCTATTAATTCTGCCAATACATAACCTCACATTTGCTTTAATAATGATAACAATTTAATAGTTCCTTGTCGTTGCTAGCTATACTCGTTATAACTCGGTTGTTTAACTGAGGGAGCCAAGGCATCGTCCCTTAAGCATCGAGCGACAGGTGGATATCTATTATTACCTAAAATAGTAAATATTATCCATTTAGCGACGATTAAGGAAGTTATAAGGTTTGAGTGTAAATAGCACTAAAATAAAACTGAATATTTAAAGATTTCATAATTAATTGATCAGTATTACATCTCCATAATTAGCAGAACACACAAGTCGTAGCAAATGATCTTAATTTATTATAGAATTGAAATTAGAGGATGTCGCCTATCAATTCCGCCAATACATAACCTCACATTTGCTTCAATAATAAGATTCAATAGTTTCTTGTGGTTTCTAGCTTTTATTCGTTATAACTCTATATATATGATTTGCATAGTGTAACACCCGCTATAGATAGTGACTATATGGCACCCTGTGTATATATTTAACGATACAGTATGATATTATGGCACCAATACAAATCTGTTACAAAGTGGCACCAAACTGCATAAAAATACCGTCAATGACGGTAAAACGGGCAACCAGCGTAGTTGCCAATGTGAGGGTGCCATTATGCGATGATTTCTTTTTTACTTAGCGTGCGTATTATTACCGACTGTCATACATCCGTGAACGAAGATTCCCTGGCGAGGGAGATACATGCATGCGCAAGTGTTGTACCGAATGGTTGTCCGCCAAAATATTTACAATACTTTCCTGTGGAAGCAGTGGCCAGTTTGTATTTAAATATTCCAGTCACTTGTTGGCTTTATGCCTAGCTAACTATAAGAATTTATTAATGGCACAATTTAAATATACTGGCCGTCTCTCTAAAAGAATTTTACAAACATCAATTATCTTAATATAAGACCGGATTGAAGATCAAGTTGACCTTCGTGCCTTGAGTCACATCATGATATATAACATAACCTCTCATTTGAACGCTCGGCAAAGTTCATTTTGGCAAATATTGTAGATTGTGAATCTTAATATTACTTTTTTGTAGCTTCTTCTTCGTGTACTTTATCTGTTACGAGACGTAGCGACTTTCTCTCATATGCTTGTGTTGCGCGTTTAAAGTGCCACAGACATAGAGGACCTACAGCATAACGTAGCCTCCGAACCACGGAAAGTGTAAACACTTCTACTGCATGGAAGATTTACTAAGTAGACTACAATGTACTGTTTTGTGGTTTCTACTTTTAACAGATACACAGTTAAAAAGATAGCATTGCCTAAAATAAGGCATATTTTGTGCTCGAGTCTTTTAATTGGTCATCAACGTAAAATCAACTTATCTAATGTCAAAACTTCTAACCATTTGACTGCTAACTCTTCATTAATATAAAATAATTCTCCTAGTGAATTTTTTATTTTTAAATAAAAATTAGTAGTGCAAAAAATGTTATACGACGCTTTCGAAAATTAGAAAATCGAAGCACTAAGCGATCCGATTTTACAACTATTTCTCGATCTGTTATAAGCGACTTACAGATCTTGGATCGTAATATACTATAGTGGTGTTGCCATATCGCGATTGTGGGAAAATACAAAACATTGCAAGGTGCTACATTTACAACATTTAAATAAATTTATATGCGTATATATAGCAAAGCGACCTCTATAATAAAATGAACGAACTGAACTGTATATTCCGGAATAATGGATGTCAATATGGCTCCCGACCTATTTTTTGTTAAAGGAGAGTACTGACCGTTTCGAAGCGTAGGACAAATTTATAGAATTGTCACTTTAGCATCTAGTGGCAGGTAGACATCTATTACTTTCTAAAATAATCAATATTTGCTATCTAGCGACTGTTAAGGAAGTAGGATGATTTGATTGTGAATAATGTTACATTAAATGTTAATATTTGAAGAGTTCATAAATAATTGATGTAGCAGTATAAGCAAGTGAACGTATTTATTATTAAAATTACAACAGAAATTAGAATTAGCTATAGTCGTTACAGATCAGTAGTTCTAGGTGGAGAACCATTTCTTTAATATTTCAATGTCAAAAATGAAATTATTATTATTATTATGAGCTTTCTAGACGCAACACTGTATATAACAAATTGTCATTAAAACAAAACAGTGAAATAAACGCTATGCAAGATATAACAAACTTGTGGCGTCATTGTTACATACTTTTCGAATGAAATAATTAATTCGAAAACCTCTATAGTTTGTACAAAAACAACAGAACTGTTGAAGTGTAGTTAGTTTTTCTTTGAAATATTACTGGGTATGCGTCAAATTGTATTCTCTTAAAATTTTTATACTAAGTAGTTTTTAATGTTATGCCTTAGATAAACAGACAAGACGGAATCGTCACTTTAGCATAGAGTGATAGATATAGATATAGATATATATATTACTTCCCTGAAATAATCAATATTCGATTTCAAATTACTGTTAGGAAAATCGCAGCGTTTGAGTGATTAATGCTAGATTAAATCTTAATATTTAATAATTTCGTATAGAACTGTTTAGTATTAGAGCAAAACACACAATACGCTGAAAATTAATCGATTTCTTACTATTAAAATTGGAAAAATTATAATAGAAATTAGAACACAGCACATATTGATTTGGAAATACCTAATTCCACATTTACTTTACAAATTAGAATAGAAATTATAAGTCGCCTGTTGGTTTTTACAATACCTAACCTCACATTATTTTATACGTTAGAATAGAAATTAGAACCAGTCGCCGATTGATTTATACAATACCTAGACGTAGCTTATTGATTTTGACAATACCTAACCTTACATTCACTTTACAAATTAGAATAAAAATTAGAACAACTCGTCTATTGATTTTGATAATATCTAACCTCACATTTACTATAGAAATTAGAACAGATTTTGTAAATACACAACCTCATATTTGCTTTACAATGACAATTATTTCATAGTTTCTTATGGTTCGTAGCTATACTGAAGATAGATCGGTTGTTCAATAGGGAGCCATTTCTTAAAAAAATAATTTAATAAATTCTGATAGCCATATAACAAAACGCACGTAAGGACACAATTGTTGTAGCGTATTTATAGAATATTCTTGCTTAACATAACACCCTGTAGATAATTCTCAAATGCAGACATTTACAAATTTTTAGATGTGGTTTAAACAGAGCTTACAGCAACCTTTAACTGCAGCAAATGCATGGTATATTGCAGTTTTCATAATTTTGTATTCAAGATACTTTAGCTAACAATGTAAAAAAAAACTTGGCCTTTAATTTAAGAATATTTAATAATACAGTCAACACAATACGCGGTCTTGCTTCGATGTTGTATATTAAATAAAGGTAATCATAATGTGCTACGGTTTTTGTAGCTCAGTGGTTAAGTCGTCTGTTTTCTAACCATAATTCGGGGGTTCCAACCCGATGTGGCTCAAATATTAGTCTTTTACATAAGTTTGGTTGTAATACTCAAATGTTAAAAACTTCGTTAGTATAGTTATAATTATTAAATATCATTATCGTATGTATGTATATATATTGCTGCGATATTGTAATGGGAAGGCCTTAAATGCAAATTGAGCAAAAGTACCATCTAAAAGTTATGTTGTGTTAACTAATTATATTTAAAAAATGGGGTTTGACGGTATGACAATTTTCCATCTGTCATAATTTTGGAATTCTATTGGTAGTTAAGGTAAATGAAAGATAACTTTTGTTTTTGATTATGTTTGGGGGGTTTGGTCTTTCTTTTTGAGAATTGTTAATTTGAAATATGTTAAAAGAATGTAATAATTTAAAAAGATAATAGAACATAATCAGATCAAATGTGAGTTTTAATCGACGCTATGGAAATGATTGAGCATGATGTGTTAGGAAGAGCATGTTGTCTACAATAAGCCGAACCAATCTGGAATGAGATGCATGCAGTCTCGGCGCTTGAGGAGGAGCTTCCCAGGGACATTTAGTGTGCCCATCTTCAGTAAAAAGGTTGGCGCTGTTAAGTTTTGTGTATTCGAGTAGAAGCCACGAGAGGAGACTTTCTCATATCCCTGTGATGACAGTTTCATGTTATGAGTTAGTTGACGTTAATATTGTGCTATGATTTTTAATTACATAAGACAGTTATAATCGAAATTTGCAAATAGTAATTAGTATGTGGCATATGACATAGCAATATATATAGGTACATACACATTGTCATTGAGGCACCCAAACCGCATATTCATTGCTATTGTGGCACCCAAAAATACCAAGAGGCACCCGACTTTGGATGCTAGTGTTTCTCGTATATAAATTCGTCCTACGCTTCGAAACGGTCATTAATCTCGTTTAACAAAAATAGGTCGGGAGTCATATTGACACCTATTATTGTAGGATATACAGTTTAGTTCGTTCATTTTATTATAGAGGTCGTTTTGCTATATACACGTATATAAAATTATGTAAATGTTGTAAATGTAGCTCCTTCCTATGTTTTGTATTTTCCGACACCCACGATATGGCAACACCGCTATAGTATATTACGACCAGTAAATCGCTTATAACAGATCGAGAAATGGTTGGAAAATCGAGACCTTTCGTGCTTCGATTTTCTAATTTTCGAAATCTGTTGTAAGCATTTAACGATCGAGCGTCGTATACATTTTTTTGCGCTACTAATTTTTATTCAAAAATAAAAAATGTATTAGGAGTATTTTTTACAATTTGGTGCCACTTGGTAGCAATTTTGTATTAGCCCTAGAATATCCTATTGTATAATTAAAATATATACACAGGGTGCCATGTGGTCAGTAGCTATTGCGGGTGGCACACTATGCAAAAAATATGTGTATATATATTTCAACATTAACCATAATTAATTATTGAAATTCAGGTATGAGAAGACAAAAGCAATTCAAAAAGAAATAATACAGAAAAGTAATAATGAGAATAAAAACAAATGAATGCTGGAAGTAGATATAACGTGTAGTAAATGTTCCAATAATCCCACCTTCAAAATTTATTTTTTGACAGTTTCCTGGAGTTACATCTGTCAGTTCTTAATTTATTATACTTGATGGAGGGTGAACATAAATAAGTCTTTTCTTGTACTACAAATATTTAAATTCTGTACAAGCTAACTGTTTTACATACTTTCCATTACAATCACACTTTTAAGATTTGCAGTATAAGAATTTAACCAAATCAATAATATTTATTTTTTAAATCGAGCTTTCTTGGAGTTCCTACTGTAGAATATTTCCAAAATTCCAAAATATTTATTAATTTCTAATCAGTTAAAATACCCCATTGAAACAAATATTGGAGCATTAAAGATTTCAACAAAATAATATTTTGGTGATTCAGAGAAGCTAAAACAGTAATCTGTTTTTGCGACTGTAAACAATCTCCAGTGGTGTTAAATCAAACATTGATTGTGAAATTAGTGCCGTGTTACAACAACAATATATTGTTTATAACGTGCAAAAATCGACTGATAAAAAGTAAAGACAACCCGGTTGTTTTAGCTTCAGAATTATTAATTTCACAATTATTTGCAGAAAGCTTTGAAATGGTAGTTGATAGATAACAATAGAAGTATGAGTAATAATAGATAGCTGTTATCGTAAGAAGTTTGATAAACTTCGGATTTCAGTTTTTTCTTCAACAATGGATGGTTATAACAATGGAATTTAATGTATATTCCTAATTAAAATTTGTTGTATTTTTCTCTCTAGTGTTGTAATAAAATAAAAAATATTATTAACTGTAAAAACGTGCAGGGAAGAAGAACCATAGAAAAGAAAGAAAATTACCAGAAAACTTTATATGTGAGGTTATATTCTCGGCCTGAAATGCGCATGCGCAGTTCCTTTATTGGAAAACCTATTTTTAATTGGTTAAGCGATTCTTCACACTATAATAATTCTGATTTCAAATTTCAGACGTTCTATTAAGTTTTTGCCTTAATTATAGGAAAGGAGGAAAAACAAGGAATTTAACATTTATGTTTGACCAAGCATTATAAAGTATACTTAGAAAAAAAATGTGGAAAAACCCAAAACTTCCGCCTGTGAAATTTCTTAAGATTGCAAAAATAATGCCAGACGTCAGACGTTATGTCAAATTTTCCCGTAAGCGCATATATCAATACATTGAATGCTTTAACATTAATGAATAATTCATTTACATCTCTGTCTATAACAAGTTTCCCAAGAAATTACTATCAATAGATAACAGAAAATTCCGTGATTCTATTTACAGTAACGGTAAGTAACAAACTTTATTTTGCAAACATACTGTACAACTTATTAGTTCGTTTTTATCGCTATTTTAAGCATTAAAGAAAATTAAATTAACAAATTTCAAATAAACAAAATATTTTAAGCAAATTTAAATGCAAATTCTACATATTAAAATAATTTAAAAATTCCACAAAACCTAAAAGTTTCTACGATACAGGGTGTATAGTCTACTTCAAATTATACCGTTACACGCTTTAAAAAGGTACTTGTAGAACAAGCATTTACAAGCTACTTGTAACTCGGCTTAGAGCGCCGGCCACATTCAGGTATATTTACATATTACGATGAGGCTAGGGTTATCTAGGGGTTGTGCCTCAAGCAAGAAGCTTAAATTCTCTGTTTTTAATTCATTTTTTATGATTACCCTGTTTAGTTATTTTTATTTACGTTAAACCTGGCGAATTATGTATCAAAATTAGCTTCCTTAATTAGCTTGGATGAGTTATAAGTTGCTCTTCAGAGATTAAATTAGATCGTTGTCTTATTGTCTGCCTTAATGACATAATTTAGTAACTTAAAAAGTAAACAGCGTAAACAAGTTGTGGATGAACTTCTGTGGGCAGTAGATATGTATGTATATTTTATTTGTAAACGTGGACACCGTGGATTGATAGCGAACATTTAATTCGGCGAAATTATTTCAAACATACCGGGAAACGTAGGAGATTTAAACATAATACTATAAACAAGCGCGTGATATTATGGAATCAAACAGATTGCAAGTATGGCGCAACGAATATCGCCAAGAAAATAGAAATAAGTATATGTTACTTAGGTAAAACTTGGCACAACTCCCATGATATTGTACAGAAAAGTCGGACAGACAATTAGGTACAGTCAGTGTAAAATAGATACGCCCGAAATATAATATAATTTGTGTAATTTTAATTCCGTGTTGTAATTTTATTATTATTAAAAAGTGTAAATAAATATTTATACCTACATAAAATGGATATTTGAAAATGTTGAACTTTCAAATGAAATTTCTAAAGCCGAATCTGTTATTTTACCTGCATTTACAACGTTAAATGTTAACCAGGGATTACCAGGTACCCTTCGGTGGGACAATAACGATATAACTTGAAGGAAACTAAATATAGTTTTTGAAATAGAAATGCGGTATAAAATGTGAAAGAAGTCAAACAAACGGTTCTGAATACATCAGCAATAAACTAGTTTCATTGGCGTCCATTCGGCGTATTTCGATAAAAAATAAATAAGCTGAGAACATAGTAGATACGTATTCGTTTTTACAATTGCAAGTAGTTTAATGTGTAGTTCTACATACTTTGCTGGAGTTAAGCCAAAACATAAATAGAAACGGTCATGCTAACACATCGTGATGGGCGGTAGAACGACATACGTACTTCCGACCAATCAAAAGAGCTTTGGAAACAATGGAACTGCGTATGCGATTGTTCCCGGATTTGATTGGCTGTTCGCAGGTCGGCTTTTTATTGGACAGGCGTACGTGCGTCATTTATGTATTTCAAGTTTTATGGGGTATATTTTTAGTTTAATTACTACAAATTAAATAAAATAGAAAAGTAAGACGGATTGTATTTACAATTTACACAGTCGCAAATAAAATTAAATTAAAAAATTAGTGAAAGCCGTATTGCTTCAAAATCAATTCAATATAAATTTTTTAAAATTTAATCAAAGTTAGTAGGGAAAGAATGAGAGTTCTGGATCCACCCCCCACCACTTGACCTGTCATTGACCCCAGTTCATTGACCTTTGACCTGACCCAGTTCATTGACCTTTGACCTGACCCAGTTCACTGACCTGTCATTGAACCCAGTTCACTGACCTGTCATTGACCCCAGTTCATTGACCTTTGACCTGACCCCAGTTCATTGACATGTCATTAACCTTTGACCTGTCATTAATCTTTGACCTAACCCCTCTGAAAAAAACATTCATGAGTGTTTCCTCCTCAACGGTTAGCTCGAGAATGACCATATATCGAGCTGCGCTTTCTACAATTAGTGTTATATACAACAATTCTATTTTAATTGTTGTTATTTGTAACAAAAGAAACAGTAACTTTTTATTCGTTTATTTAATGACGCAGCAAATACAGTTTAAATAAAATATATGCAGAAAACACAATAAACAGTAGTACATTAAACACTAAAGATGTAACGCAGCAGTTATGATCTGTAGCAGCAGAAACTGTTTCGGGACGAACAACGACGCTTTGCCAGTTAGTTTCAATTGCAGATTTCGAATAAAGAAATTTGACTTTAAACCGTAGCGTGTTAGTTGTTGTAAAATTTCGGATGGGTGTAGAAAGAATTTTTATGCCCTCGAATGTATCAGATTCCATCTTACGCCACACTGTTGTATTGGTTGTTTTATTAAAGGTGATTTGTGTACCAGTAGAACTTGGAGGTTGGACGACGTACAGAACACCATCATATACAGCGACTAAAGCTACCAGAAACTTTATAGGAAGCATGTTGACAACGTGAACGATTAAAACGAACTGATGAGATCGCAGCTTATACACAAATAAAAATTAACCAGTAAAACAGAAAGCGACGATTGCAAAAATGATGGCTCCTAGTAACACACAATAACTGATGGGTGTGGTTGTAGAAGGAATTTGTACAGTTACAGCACAAGGCGGTTTGTCAGTGTTAACTAGCTGTTCCATAATATTAGCGTACAAACAGCCAGGTGACCACTTCAAATGTTCTTGAAGAACATTATCCGTTACTTCCCATTTACCAATTTCAATTCGACAAAAATAACAGCACACAAAATCACCTCTCTGGGTATAGAAAAAACCAGCTTTTGCAAGCGATTCAGGTGATTGAACACCAGACCACTTAGCTTTAAAGGTTAATAACCTCTGATGAAGACGACCAAGTGTAGTACTTATATCTTCGACACACATGTTAACAGTAAGAGAAAACTTTATCAACTAAATACCGTAGCCTTCACACGACTCGGTCGCCCTAACGTGTGACCTCGACGGACACGAGTAGGAATCGCTCTAACGTGAGTTTCCTCCCATTTTTACAGAATTGTCTAATATTACACATATTCAACATATAGTATTAACTTAGGAGAGGCGGATTTTGCGGATTGTTTTGCAGGTGGGCACATCCTCTAAGAAATAATCGGAAGTAATTTCGAGATATATGCGTTTCAAGTGAGTTTTTTGCATATCTTTGAAGTTGCAATTGTTCGTGAAAGTTTCTTCATACCACTTGTTCAGAAGGGTATAAATATTTACTTCGGTAAGGTGAATATTAACCTCTTCTACTTTTTCATTGCGAATAAATGTGACATTCCCAGTAATTTTTAAATGTTCATTTTGAGAAGATTTTAATAACTCGCGGATATCATCAAGAACTATCGGCTGAAGTTTTGTAATAACGCACTTGGCACAATTGTTTTGAATAGCAATATCATCTAATATATGCTCACGAGTCAACGTAGCACGCACCATGTTGATACGATGAGTACTAGGTTTGTAATGTAAAATATAAGTAGGAACACCTGCTTATAGGTTCTCTCCAACCCAAAACTATGTAAAATAGGATGTTCAAAGCTAAATAAATGGATGTGGTTAATTGCCAGAGAGGGAGTAACTAATATTTTGCCATGGTCGAGATAGCGATCTTAAAACGTTAAACCGTAATTCTTAATAAAATAACATACTGTATGCAAAGAAAAACAACGGAAAAAAGTATTATCATTATTTATTGATATACCAATGGTAAGAAATATTTATAATACTGGCATTTACGAAGCGCATCATTCTTCGTAATACAGGGTCAATTATGTTTGCCCGAAACCAATCTCTGAGCGGTCCGTAGACAGGTGCAGGTTGCGTAGTCATAACTGTGGTTTCAAGCAGGTGCTCGTCGTTCAAAGCGTGGGAATACTCGATGGTAGCAACGGCATACATTTGTCGGTCTGCATTGAGTGGTGCTGCTTCCACAAACGCCTTGAAGATGGTAAAGAAGAGTTCTTCCTCGTCATCTTCAACAAGGAACTCCACGACGCGGCACCTGACGGGGCACTTGTGGAAGTTGTGGTTGGACATGACTGCCACAATAAGATGCGGAAACTGATGTATGTGCCACGCGATTACACATATATACTAAAATGTCGTAACCTTGAACAGTTTGACAGATGATGCTATAGATTGCAGACAATCCCGCCGTTTGCAAACTCGTTCGCTTAATTTTACAATAACAGGTTTTGGTACCACATATTATCATCAGTAAACGTCTAGTGCTGCCAATATCTACAATCATCTCTGTAACTGTTACAATCTGCAAAATAGGTATCATACGCAGTAGCCATGCAGTGTCCTGACAAATTTTAAGAAAATAATTGTTTATATAGCTAGAAATAAATTTTTATATGCGCAAAATGCTTTTCTCGGATACCAATTTAATTTATGCAAATTTATGCAAATTTATGCAAATTTTTGGTAATTTATGCAAATTTATGGAAACTTATGCAAATTTATGCAAATTTATGCAAATTTATGCAAATTTATGCAAATTTAATTTATGCAAATTTATGCAAATTTATGCAAATTTATGCAAATTTATGCAAATTTATGCAAATTTAATTTATGCTAATTTATGCTAATTTATGCTAATTTATGCTAATTTATGCTAATTTATGCTAATTTATGCTAATTTATGCTAATTTATGCTAATTTATGCTAATTTATGCAAAAAAAATTTTTCAGACGACTCGGCCGCGCTACGCGCGACCTCGCCGTCTGAAAAAATTTTTTTGCATAAATTAGCATAAATTAGCATAAATTAGCATAAATTAGCATAAATTAGCATAAATTAGCATAAATTAGAGCGTTCCTACCCCTTTTCGTGTCCAAACACTACCCGGCACTTGAGATTTTCGCAATGCAGTGGATATCCCCAACTGCAATAATTGAATTTTTTTGTCTTTAGTTTTTTTGTTTTTAAGCAAAAATTAACATAAATTGCAATAAATTAGCCTAAATTAACTTAAATTTCCATAAATTTGCATAGATTTGCATAAATTTGCATAGATTTGCATAAATTTGCATAAATTTGCATAAATTTGCATAAATGTGCATAAATTGGCATAAATTTGCATAAATGTGCATAAATTAGCATGAGTTATTGTTTAAATGTAATTTTATTGAACAATCTTTAATAATTACAATGTTATTACTTTGTACATTTATTACATATTTAATAAGTAACAAAGAATTAATGATAGCTGGGATTGTTTTCCAAAAACTTTTGGACCTGACGAAAATACTTCATCATCATAGCCCCTCCACTACCTCCGATGAAGACGTATGACCCCTCATTTTTTTTAAAAACGAGTCCGTAATATGGATGATCCTCGAATTCGAAGAAGCAGCTGTCACCCCCGAATTCTGTTTTCAAAAAATTGTTTAGCGCACTTTTACGAAAAAAGAACAGGAGGCACGATTTGGGTGGAGTTAATTGGGAAGTTGCAAATAATTCCAATTCTTCTTTTTTGGCAAAACATATTGACGTGTTTAAGGTATAATAAAAATACATGTTGGATTTGTATTGCGTCTCGAGGTTGAATGACTTGTGCTTTGAACAGCGAGTCCGCTTTTTATTATATTTCCACAGTTCCCTCCAGTTAGCATTTTTTATATTTTTTTCAAAATTATGGGAACGTAGACGATAACGACCGCCGCATTTTTATCTTAAACCGTGAGATCGGAATGTCGTCTTCCCGAACGTTGCACTGAAGCCAAGCTTCCACCACCTTCTCCCCAACATAGGTATATAGGTCTCTCAAAGCTCGAGAGCGTCATTCTGTCCAGTTTTGTGCGCCGATCTGTTACAATGCCGAAACAGCTTCTGCAGTGTTTTGTGTGTGCCGTTATGTTGACCGCTCCAGGCATCAATGTTACCTTCAGCAGGGACAAGGAGCCACACTGCGATGACTGCTTCGTGGAACGTTTTCCGGACTCCGACGTAGCAAAACAGCTAAAACGGGCCGGAAAACGAAAGGCTTCCTCTTCGTCGAACTGCAAGTCCTCGAAGCGGTCATCGGTGACGACTCCCTTGCGCCCCTTTTTGATGCCGTCAACGTCCTCGGAGGCAGTAAACATCTTGCAGAACCTGAAGCTGGTGAAAACTAGCAAGAAGGAACTCAACGAACATGTATGCGGTTTAGTAATTAGTGAAATAGTAAATTGTTGTTACATATAACATTAACTAGGTGCGTAACCTGCCGGTAGTAGATGGCGGCGAGGTGCTTACTGGTGAGACGCAGCAGCCTTCTGCCTTACACGATGTTACACCTCCATGCAGCCTGATGCCGAGCGTTACGCAGGTATTATTATGTATATGTATAATAAAGAATTTCACGAGTAGATGCAAAAATCATACACTTAATGAGGGTAAACAATTACAGGTTCTCCGGGAAGGATACTCAGATTGGAAAGATACCATCAGTTCTTTCAACCTTCCGGAGGACGACGACCTCAACAGCATCCTTGCTAACCACCAACTTCCGGTTCTCGAGGCTGCTCTTCTCGAACAGAAAGCGCCTCCTACAGCACCTCCAGCTGTTGTGAAGCCGCCGTCCCCCGCTCAGCCCGTTTCGATGAGCGATCGGTTTGCTGCAGCGGCGGAGCAGCTGAAGCGCTTGGAGGAATTGTTGAAACGGAACCGCGAGCAGTTCGAGCGGCTCACCAAGGAACAGCAGGATGTCGAAGATGCGGTCTTTGGGTTCCTCAACAAAAGGCGCCAAGATCGGCTGGAATAAAAATGTGCCTTTCCTATCACTAATTCTCCCTCTCCTTATCCCCCCCCCCCTTCCTGCCTCGAGTGAATGGTACCTTCTCGTCTGGTTCGAGGTGTCTAAAGCCAAAACCATTCTTCCCTTTGAGAGGTATACTTGTGATAAATGCAGCACAGTTTTCACCAGGTCGGACAGCGTGCGTCGCAATCAACGAGAGAGCTGTCCAGGCGATGCTTCACGTCCTAGTGGTGTGAAAAGGGCACGAGTAAATCCGCCTGCTTCGATTGGTAAGCAATTTTGG
>JABXWE010038791.1:0-33181 GCA_014611495.1 Limonius californicus
AAAAGGAAATTAAGGGGCACCGCAGATATTTGGCGGGAATTCTTACAAACCTTGTAAGTCTGTTCGTTACGAGGCAAGGTTTTAGGATAGCACTTGAACAACCGTTTTGAGGAAAATAACTCTACTGTTGAATAAAGATGATATGAACAGTTTCCAGTATGGGAAAGTCCAGGGAGGCAGTCGCGTCCACTTATTGTATATCTATTTTGCGTGTTATTTGCCATTTTCTTTATACGAATGCCCAATTTCATGACCACTGGGTTGTGATCTGAATACACATCTGCACCTGGTGCTGTTTTCACTGATTTAACTCCATTTCGGTATTTTCTGTTTATCAAAATAAAATCTATCTGATTGCGTATTATGTGATGCTCGTTGTCTGCTAGGGATTTCCAAGTGTACAATCGTCGAGGAGGTAGTTTGAACCAGGTATTTGTCACTACTAACTGTTCTTCTACATAGAACTGAAGTAGTCGGTCACCTCTCACATTCCCTGTACCTAATCCATGTTCACCTACCATGTCTTCATATTTCTCTGTACCAAGTTTTAAATTGAAATCTCCCATGATGATAGTCCAATCTGATTTCTTAAGTAGGTTTAAGATGTCTTTGATTTGGCCATAGAATATCTCAACATCTTCATCACTTTTGTCACATCTGATTCCTGTTTATTGTTAATTTAGCCAAAAACTAAACTGAATAATTTCATATTTGAGGAATTAACTGACATGTGTATAGTCGGACTAATGGCAATTGTGAGAAGACTAAAAGATTATACTATGAATCAGAGACTTAGAGAAAGAGGTAGGTGCAATTTTAAACATTGATAGATTATTAGCATGCGTGTGTTATATTCATTTAACACATACGTATTCGATTAGGTTTATTTAAAAACAAAGCTGGCAATTCGGGGGCTGCAAGGATGTGCAGGTCACAAGAAGTAGAAGAAATTATTTTAAATTCAGTCGAAGATGGACCTGAATGCAGTACGAGGCAGTTAGCCTGAAGAGATGTTACTCATTCGACAGTATGGTGCATACTACATGACCATCAATTACACCCGTACCATTTTGGGATCTGGATACTTCATCCAAAGTCCATAACGCCCAATACTATGTTCTGCCCTCAACGCCCAAAGTTACTACAAGGACACAACGCCCAACACAACCACATCGCCCAATTAGTAATATGACCACAAATCCCAAAATGCCCACAACGCACAAAGTTAGGACAGGGACAGAACACCCAACGTGACCACATCGGCCAATTTAATTTCTAATAAAAAACAAGAACGTGATGTTTCATCCTCTGTGACATAAAAATGAGATTCAACTAGATGACAGAACGTCATGATGTAATTTTTACCTTAAAGCATCGCTTCGTCGCAGTTCAAAAAGAGCCGACAAAAACTATCCTTCTAAGCTCCAAAACAGATGAGAGAAATTAAGCTGCATCGTTGAAAATACAAATTTAATACTATGATTTTGTCAGATTCTAGGTTTTTCACTGCAGAGTTTTACAGACTATCGATACATCCCCCAGTATGCTTCAGTCAAAAACAATCGATCGATCAGCTGCTTCTAAGCGCTTGAAGAGTATCTTGAAGAACTACAAACGCATCAGAATAATTTTGACGATTTAAAGAAGGAAGCAAGCAGCATAGCAATGAGTTGCTCCATTCATCCTGAAGTTTCCAAAACTCGCCAGAGGAAGGTGAAGTGGCATTTTCATAAAACTTGAGAAGAAGAATGTCTAAAGATCTCGAAAGTTTGTGTCAGTGAGCATGTTTTTTGGTGTTAGATCTCTCCATGGTATGAATGAAGCTGTTTCCAATTTCAGTGTGTTGCATCCAACATCCCTGCAAAGGTTCTTTAGCAAAAGACTATAATAATAGTAATATATAATAATAATAATATATAATAATATATAATACATAATAATATATAATAATAATAATATAATAATATAATAATAATATAATAATATAATAATATAATAACAATAAGTAAAAAAAGATACATCTGTGTTATTTTCAACAAAGACTTAGCTTGCGATCGGGCTAAAAATTGGTTTAATTTTTTGATTCGCAGTGTTAATACTGGTCTAGTTAGACCAATCATTAATTTTCCTCTGACATATACATACATCTACCCTACAAAACTTAAAATATTAAATTCTCTCAATGATGTCCTGTCAATTTCTTATTATTGACTTCAGTCACTTAGCATGACTCCACTCAACACTACGCTATAGCACTAGTGCTATAGCACTAATTCGAAGAATTTGATCCTTTTCAGTCGTCGGTGCAGATTCTGGTTGTCAAAGAGTTGGAGAGCCTTGACGTTGGGGTGAACATGTTTTCTCACGAATCTTTTTTTTTTATAGGTAACCGTAGAGTTACCAATGTTTATGTGTGGGTCATCATATCGGATACACCACAGAGAGTTGGTCATGTTCCTCAACACTTGGTTTTGAAAGGTCGATTAGATAGGCATGACTATACCTTTCAAAATTGAAAACTATAGAAAACTACTGGAGTACCACGGAGGCTGGACGGTTTAGCTGTACAGTTGTACAATCTTTGGCCCAAAAATTGAACTTAAGTGGCAATAGTCGACAACGTTGCAGTATTTGAAGTTAGAAAAAAATAATATGAAAATTGTAATTACATCACTATATTTCCCTTTCTTAATGAGTGGTTGTATTGTATTGTATTGTATTTGAAAGAGCGAGATCTAGGACGCGGTTTTCCAAGCATCTCTATGCACTTAGGCCACATTTGGCCCATTGTACACCCTTACTAAGAATGTTGCCTATCTGGGGTAATTCCAACTCCAGTAGTGATTTTTAACGTGTCACACATCGCAGTGGCACGGGACCTACGGCTTTACTTCTTATCCGACAGAAGGCGCACTTTCAGATTTTTCCCCGCCAGAAAAATCACACCGACCTCGGTCAGGTTCGACCCCGCGCCCTTTGGATCTAAAGGCAAATGCGCTAGCCACTAGACCGCCGAGGCTGGCTAATGAGTGGTTGTATAAAAGCCGATATTTACATTTTCTTTTATATTGAGAAAAAAAAATAGTAACTTTTGGGGCCAACAACTTTATGTTTTTGTTAAACCTGTGGAAACTTTCCACTTTCTTTTTTATAATCATTACAGTATTCTTATTTTATAAAATTCTAGTAAACATGTCTATGCTATATATTCTTCTTTCTCTATATCTATATTCCCAATACAAGGATATTGTTAAAAGTATAAAAAACTTTAAAAACTACTTTTACTATTGATAGTGAGAAAACTTGAGGGAGGTAAGAACGTTATAGAAATGTTTTGTTGGCGTGTAGATATTGTAGATTAGAAGACTTACCTTCAAAATGTACCAGGGGTCAGAAATTTGTTATTATGCCATTGTATACATGATAAATATTCTGTATATACTTTCCTTACAATAAAATTTTAATTTATTATTTGATATTTTCCAAGTCAAATAATGAAATTTCACTTCGATTTTCTTTACTGCAAGTGGGTTGTTCGGATTTTTCAATCATATCCTTGTCAATATGTTCTATTTTTCCATTTTCACTCATACTGATATTTTTACTTTTCCCGAACTCTTCATTTCTTCTTTCATCCGTGTGAACACCAACAGTCAGTATAATACAGGTCCGGCGTGCCGCCGCTACGAGTGAACAGCGCCTAAACTCTATTTGTTGAGCACTGAGCTAGAACGTCAACAAACGCAGGTGTTTGACTCACCCAAGCGCGCGTTGTGATTGGTCTACGGTACATAACGCTAATGCCTCATTACTTAAGGATTAATTTACGCTCAAAACCTTTACTTTGCACTCGTAATTACCGGGTTAAGTTTGTGTACTTTTTGAGCAGTACTTATCGGTTTTCAGAGCGCTTGTATAGTGCCTGGTGCTTATTTTCCTAAAATGGAGCAAGTTGTTCCAGAAACGTGTAATCGTAGGGGGCGTCTTACTACAAAAGAATTCCGACGGCGGCGCGAACGTTAGTTTAGAAAGCAAGAAATATTTCGTAAATACACATCCGGTAAATCAACGCACCTGTCAAGCGTTTGTTTACGTTCTAGCTCAATACTCAACAAATAGAGTTTAGTAGTCTCAGCGCCTGTACGATTATTGGCAAGTGTAGGAAAAAATTTAAAAATAATGGTGAGGCTCAACGCCTCATGAAAAATTTTGGCTTGCAGAGCGGAAGGTCAGGCTGTAGGTATCCTTGCTCTCACACAATTCATCACGCGTGGTGATGTGGTGGGCATCACGCATTAAACAACTGCAATATTACACCTTCCTCATTAGAAATTATGTACCCAATTATTTAAAGCAACTATGTAGGACGCCAGCCAGGCATCGAGTCGAGGATTTGAACTGCCCACCTTCCGCACCGGATCCCAATACCCTTAACAACTGGACCACAACGGCGCTGGAAGAACTTTAAGTCACAAAAAGGCTACGATATAAATAATTTTGCTAAAATATATGTTTTAAGACTTTCAGACTTCGAAAAACAAGTTTTTATATTAGGATGATGTCGGTCTGGCAATCTGTCTGTCCGGCAAACTGAACAAATAATTCCAAATATGAATCAATGAAAAAATTTGAATTTTGTGTGTTGGAAATTAAATACTTTTGAAGAATAGCGGCACAGAATAAATACCTACGGACACAGAAGCGACGCTCTCGGCGGCGCCTTTGATGTTTCAATAGCTAGATTTTGTGAGGCGGCCATATTGAAAGCAAGTAACTTCAGGCGGGTAATTTAAAAACTTGCATTAAAGGCGTGATAGTTTTATAATTTTTATGCTTGATTTGGCACAAGATAAAAATATATATTTCTTTAAGAGTGTACATTAGAAAAATAAAATCTTATAAATGTTTAATATTAATCATTTTTACATTTTTTTTTAAAACCGGCCAGAAATTAGTACTTTCCGGTTTATTTTTAGGTCAGAAAATCTCATTTTGTCGGACCGAGCCAGAAAATTATTGTGATAGTCCGGTAAAAGCTTTTACCGGACTCATTTTTATTTACTTTCCGGCCTATCTTTAATGAAAAAAATAATAAAATAGTTAGTCTAAGATAGCGGTCAATTGGTTTCTATAGTAACCGAGTTTTGTATTATTTAAAACTATAAAATAACTTGACATATTTTGACGTTTAGTTGAAAACGTGACATTTATTATAAAATGGATATTCAAAATGATGCATTTAATTGTGAATTAATAGAAGATGAAATTATACCAGATGAAATTGTTAAGGCGGCCACCCAAGCAACGTTTGATTTATTACCGTCGAAGTCCCGAATAATATGAAGTTTATGGTACAACAATGCCCGTTTTAAAAAAAATATTGTACGTAATACGTCCCAAAAGTGCTTTTACTGGACTCGCAGGCTTGCAAGACTCGCCTGCGGCTCGCCCTGCAATTTGCCCACTCGTCCAGTAAAAGACCACTTTCGGGACTTGTTACGTAAACTACTATTGCGTGCTTATTTCTAATATTTCTATTAATATATTTTTTCCACTACTAGTAGTAGAAGATGCCATTATTTATGTCGTTTTCGGGTTAAGAAGATGAATTTCTCTCCTAGTAGGAGATAATTTTTCATTAGCTCCTACTAGGAGATAAAAAAAACAATTGACGATAGTGACATTCCTTGATACATTTTTACGTTGATGACAGCTACAAAATTTGTTGGTTAATTTAGTAAATTTTGGCAATCACAAAGAAAAGTAATCGTTTTTTAGTAGGAAAGAACGTTAGAAAAGCGTTAAATTTTGCGCCACGACCGGATAATAATAGTAATTTGTCGTACTGGATTTTCCCAGCTTCTTTTCTAATTTCGGGAGGAGTACAATCACCATCATCTTCCATTTTGACAAATCGTACAAATAATAAAATTAAAAGTAAAGGCAATGTCAAATTTCAGTTGTTTTCTGTGAAAAACTACCTTGATACTTATTGGATCGCTTTTAATTCAAAAGAAATGCAGAAATTATTGTTGGAAAATTCGTTAAATGTTCTAGTAGTGGAAAAAATAATATATAAACCACGGTACAGAAGCTTTTTCTTAGCCTCACAACTTATTCCCCTCGATGCTGCGCATCTCGGGATCATAATAATGTTCGGCTAAGAAAAATTGCTTCTGTACCTTGGTGTATAATTACTATTAAACAATAAAATATTTTTGAAGAGAAACAAAGACTTAAAAAATTGGAAATCGAAATAAGGAAGCAACGCAAAGATAAGAGATTGGAGAGTAGTATCGCTAAGAAAAAGACTGAAATAAATAAGAAGACTACTTCGAAAATTGCTTCGAAAACCGCTTCGAAAAAAGCTTCAAAGGCAGCCCCGACCATTGTACGAAAAACTGCGCCCAAAATGCCTCTACACCATGTACGCGATATATTTAGAGCCGAAGATGACTATTCAGCTAATTACCACTGGAAAACGAGATGAAGTATAAAGTAAGGCGACCGTATATAAAAGGCTGTGGTATTTTTGTATGCAAAATATTTATGGTACAAATCTTGGAATAAAATGTCGAAGATGTACCAGATGCCAATCAACGGTTCAATCTCCAATGCCAATGATTGGCTACCCTGCCAATCAGTGGTTCAATTCTTATGCCAATCATTGGCTATACTGCCAATAGCTGGCACAAATGCAGTCCTTTACTTTTATTTTTTTCATTTATTTCAGACACTTGTTGAATAAAAACTTGACAGATTTATGTAGCAAAACATCGAGGATCAAACCTAAAAAAAAAATCAGTTTTCTACCACTAATACTGATGATCTACTGAACCTTCGAAGGTGAAAAACCTCTTAAGGTGCCAATCAATGGGTGTTTTACCCAGTGGCGTAACGCAAATCTTACGGGCCCCCCCGCAAAACTTATACAATGGGTCCCCCCTACTATCTACTACCCATTTTTGTATATTACGAATTTGAAAATAAGAGCCGTAGGTGTAAGAGTCCGACACCAGAATCATAAACATAAAATTAATAAATTTACTCGAGCTATAAATAGTAAATTAATCTTACCTTAATTTCATTGGTAATAATGTAATCTGGTAAAGAAACAATTTTGTCAATTAAAAAGTTTAAACACAAAGTTTACAAGAAGCGACTGCACGTCGCGCATTTTTTGTGGCGAATTCGTTAATAATTTTGTTCATGTTGAGTGTGTTAATATGTTCCTGCTCTATATTGATAACAGCTAAATCTGATAATCTTTGTTCAGGCATAGAATTTCTTAAATAATTTTTGATTATTTTTAATTTAGAAGAGGAACTCTCGGCCGAGGCAACACTAACTGGTAATGTTAAGAACAAAATAACCGCACTACAAACATCAGGTACATTGGAAGCTGTTTACTCATTTTTAATAAGCAAAAAGTCAACAAGGTCTCTTACGGTACTCATTTTGGAAATGTGATCTTTTAACGCCTTTTTTACACTCTATTTGAAAAGGAAATTGTTCAGATAAATACTTGTGATACTTCCTTTGTAATTTAGAGGCATTTTCAGAAAGATCATCTTCTGTCTGCGATAAAATGTTTGTGGGAGTTAAAAAATTAAAACGGTTAAAAACGTTATTCATACTTTCAAACTTCAACCTCAGTTGATTTATTAATATATCTATGGTAGTTTTGACCACTTCCACTTCAAATAATTTTTCAGAATCAGTTAACCGTAGCTAGTTCATCATAAAATCGTTTTGTTTTTCTCTTTCTTTTTTCTTCAAACTGCGGACGTATACCCCAAGAATTTGCTAGGACCACGGCCTTTTCTTTTAATTCAGAAAATGTTTCCCTCATGTCAATTATGGCTTTCAAAGTGAAATTTAACAACTTAGCGGCGGCTTCTAGATCCATGTCAGATGACTGTAAACATTTTGATGTTAAATTTAGATTTTCCAAAATGTCTGTCTAAAAACTAGCATAAGTAACAATAAACTCGAATTTTTCCATCTTTTTCTTTATTTCTATAGCCTCTTCTCTTTCTTCTCGTCTTTTACTCAACAGTGATATCCTGGACAAAACCTTCAAAACTAAAACAAAATTATATCTGATAGCAGCAGTGGATTCATACAGTGAAGACCATCTTGTACAACAAAGGTGTTTTAGAATAATTTGAACATTTTCAGTATTTGCCACTTTTAAGTCGTTCCACCCTTACCTATATCCGAAAAACGTGTATATTCTTTGACATAAATCAAAAAATTTTTGGATCATTGTCACATTACTATAAGCATCATTTAAAACTAAGTTTAAATTACGAGCTGCACAGTGGATATAGTCCGCCGTTGATTACTTTTCTTTGATCAACTTTGTAGTCCTGAATAAATTCCGCTCATGTTCGCTGCACCGTCATATCCCTCTCCGCGACACTTTCGTAAGTCGATATCCATTTCATCCATGTTTTCCACAATTGATTTTTCTAGACCTTTTGAAGTTTAATCTGTAACTTCTCTAAATCCTATAAACGATTCCAAAATTTTTATGTTTGGTTTTGTTATTTTCATCAGTTTCAATTTTATATACATCTGATTATTTGGCTTAATTGTTCAATTTTCGACACGTCTTGCGTAGTAGCTGTAATTACGGAAAAGAAAGAAGCTTCCCTGATGCCCTTTAAAATGTTTGATTTTAGTTGTGACGAAACTGTGTGAATTAGTTCATTTTTTATCTTCGGACTAAAGTATTTGTTTACCTCTCATTCATTGGATAAGTGTGAATTTAACACTGGATCATACTTAGCCAACAATTCCACAATAGACAAAAAATTTCCCTTTTGGATCGACTGTTTGTTTTCCCGATGCCCCCGATACGCCAAATCACAAACGGCCAAAGTCATAAACTATCTCTCCATTTTTTAACTTCATCTTTAAACTGGACTAAACTTTCAATGGTTGCACCTCACTTTCAACTATCGTAGGTATGGCAAGCCTGCAGGTGTACCATGGAAATTTCATGATCTTTAATTTTGTTAGAAATGCCTTGCCAATCGTCCTCACCTTTGCACCACGAATCTTTGAAATGTTTATTACTTCTATCAGCAAAACGCCAACAAGCTTCACAATAAGCAACATTTAATCGTGGCGAATAGCACAACCACATCCGTTCCATAGCATTGCCAGTTTTCACAGTAACCGTGTAACATGAAGTAGAAAATGATCTTCCCTTGGGATCTCTTTTAAAATTTTCCTGTGGTTTACAAGGACCTATTTTTTAAATTTTTAGAATGTCTGAAGTTACCCAAATTTAATAGTGACTGCATTTAAAAATTTCGTACAATAAGACTACAAATATATTTCAATTTTTTAAATGTGTTTATGTTTCTAGTAGGTACCTACTGTAATAATTGATCTGGGCCCCCAAAACGTACGGGCCCCCCCGCGGTGCGGGGGTTGCGGGGGTGGTTGTTACGCCACTGGTTTTACCCTTAAGAGTTTTGTTTTCAATTCAGATAATGTACCGTTGTGCGTCTTGTGGAAAACGAAAGAAGCTTAGTTCTTTATTTACATTGGAATTGTTGGTGCAATTAGGTGCACCACACCACCGACCACCTTTTAATGCACTCATATTAAAATTAGTATTAGTAATTTAATTGTTATCATAAAATACGGTTGACAAACTGGTCAACTCGCATTGAAACTAATGGATATAAACACAAATCTACTCGCTGCCAACATGGCTACCGCTAAGCATGCGCACTCATTTTCAGATCCGCTTAAAACCGAGAGTGGCGCTTCTGTGTCCGTAGGTATTTATTCTGTGATAGCGGGATGTATATGCTCTTATTCTTAGCTGCCGCGGGGGCCCCTGATGGGGGGGCTAACATATTTGTAGCCCAGCCACTCTACAGTTACACCGACGTCTTTTTGACAATCAATATCTACCTCTTTATTTGCAAACAAGTACAGTTCATTAGTGGTGACGTAACAACCTTGCAACGTTGTCGAATTTAGTTCCAAACAACTTTCCTAAAATTTTCATATATTTTATACAAGGTATTTCAAAAGTAGACCGCCATACATCGAAGGCGGTAGCATTTCAAATTACACAAAAATGAAATTTTATTACAGGATTGTACGCAAATAAATATTATAGCATTTGTCCACATTGTTAGGAGTTGAAGAGAACGTCAAGAGTTTTTAATATGTTAACCTCTAGTTAAACCGCAGAACGGTGTAAAATACAGCAAGGACATTGTTAATCTTTATTTTATTTCTTATTCCAGTAACTTTGTAAACATTTCAAAGCGTTTCTTAGCAGCACCTTTTAATTTATTACACTGGAGTTTTATTTTTACAAGGACACAAAAGGCATATAATGTTTTGAGCAGAGGCTGTGAGAAATGTTTGCGTATTTTGACATACTGCACTGTTTATTGACACGTGGAGGGCCCTGAACACCATATATTTACACGGAATTAAGTTTTTCTCTCACCCTATTGTAAAAATGTACTTCTTGTCTCTTGTTTTACATCAAAAGAGACGGCTCAGCTGTAATGCATTTAACTTCCATTCGGGAGATCTACGGTTCGATCCCCGAGTCGTGTGTTTTTCGTGTATTTCCAAAAATAATAGGGGCGAACCGTTTCTGTTTGAGCACCAAGCGACAGTTACAATAACTTCATAATTTGACCTTTAACCAAAGTTATTGATTCACAATCTCTATTAATATTCTGCTCCTTTTCACGCTCAATACTTACAAAAATTTTGAAATAGAAACTGCACTACCAACATTTTTAAATTTATTTAGCGGATCTAGAAACACTCATTCTGTTTAAGGTTTTCATGAGGCTAAATTTGTTTATGTTAAAAGAGGAACATTTTTAAATGGAAAATATGTCTTCTTCTTCTGCTTCTGTGTATAGGCTAATGGCCTGTTAATTACCTACAATGGAGTAAGTTCTATGAGTCGTCTTTGCAAGTATGCCGGGCAAGAGGCTAGCCTAACCCGTCGAACAGAGGAGAGAAGTTCCACTACATGGCTTACAATTGTCAAAGATGTTCGTCTGACAACCGAGACCGACAGTTTTACGTACTCTCCGAAGCACGACTGGTTGCATACGCCACTATATTGGTCTACCCATCTGGGTACTGACCAGCTCGGATTGTGCTGGACTACAAATAAAGTCTGACCGGCGTCCGTAGTCCTCCGCTATGCAACCGATGGAAAACATTTAAAACGCCGAATTGTTGAATTGCTTTTAATATAAGTTTTAAAGTAATTATAATAAGGTATCGCGTGAATAAAGAGACAAGTCTAATTTTTTTAATTTACAACATCGTTTTGTTACTTACAATTTCCACATATTTATTTTGTGTATTAATCTTCTAGAAGTGAGACATTGTTTTTGGATCACCCTGTATGTATTACTAATATTAATAAAAGTCCACAAAGTTTACGATTGAATACACCGTTCTATTAAAAAAAATATACGGGGTGTACTTTTAAAATAAGAAATACAATTAGTCTTGCCGACAAATCATTCTTCTGATGAGTACATATCTCAGATGTCCACACAACTTCTTTATTGTTTTTTAAGAGAACCTAACAAAACGTGGAGTTTACTCAACGGGTTCATCTAGTGTATATATTCCTGTAAGCTGTAAGATTAATTACTGTATACAATATGCAATAGCATTCTTTGTTACTTTCCTGAGTGCTACCTATAAGGAAATACGCCCAAATCATAATGATTGCTAAGCCTGGAAAACCACTCACGCAACCATAATCCTACATACCAATAAATCTTTTGCCCTTACTTTCCAAAGTCTTCTAAAGACTCCAACTCAAATGAACTAAATGCATTTGACAAAGTCTGGCATAAAGGTCTGTTGTACAAACTGAAACTGCATTTCCTAAGTTAGTTGTACCTAGTATTTAAATCATATTTAACAGACAGAACCTATCCGGTTAATATGAATAATACAGTATCAGCGTATTAGGTCTACCTGATCTACACCGCCGATACACCGACTACATACAATACTGTAGTTTGTAGTTGCCACATTCGCAAAAGACACAGCCATCCTGTCAGTCAATAGATCACCTGAAGTAGTAGCAGAACGCCTTCAAGAACATCTAAACTCACTACAAGACTGGTTCCACAAGTGGAAAAGCACAGTTAATACCGACAACTCTGCACACCTTACCACTAAACGTGTCGAATGCGGCCCGTAAACCACAATTAACAACGCCCCAACCCCGATGAAGACTAAGGTACGATACCTCGGAATGCACTTCGACCAAGAACTCACATAGAGTACGCACATCAAAACTAAAAGGAACCAGTTAGACTTAAAACTTAAACAAATAACTTGGATAATTCGAAGACGTTCACAGATTTCTCTGTTGAACAAAATACTGATTTAAAAAGTCATACTGCAGCCCATATGAACCTATGGAATCCAGCTCTGGGGATGCGCCAAGACATAGCACACTAAAATACTGCAAAGATTTCAATCTAAGACCCGAATGCTGGCCCACGCTCCTTGGTATGATACTAATGACGCCTTTCATAATGCCCTGAGAGTCCCCTATATAGCTAGCGAAATCAAGAGACTCTGAACCGCTTATAACAACAACCTACTAGGACACCCTAACAACCTCATCGAACAACTCATCAACCAACTATTTGTTACAAAAAGACTAAAGCGAGAATGGCCACTAGATCTAGTATTGCAACCCATTCAAGAATGATGTAAACTCCACAGGCGAGATTAGCGCTGGCTCCCCTCATGACATTATACCACCATAACATTTTATAATAGGTACTCATTATATTGTTAAGAGTAAATTATAAATATGCCGTTAAAAAATAAAAAAAAGTATACAATGCAGGGCTTTATTTCCTTCTCCATGTTGTATAAATTTTCAAACAATCCAGTAATAAAATATCAGTCACTTCTGAGGGTTGCTAACTTTCAATGTTACAACACAGACTTGCTTGTTTCCAAAAAGAAACCCTTTTTTAAGGTATTCATATTGTTTCAGGAATTATCCCACCACCCGACGATTCTCCAGTGCCATGTTGGGAAAACAGCACAGACGTCTTCCCTAAACCATCCGGCAACATGACGGATACCGAAAAGTTAAGTTCGCGTTCAGAATGTAGTGCCAGCAGATGCCGGAGCAGAAGGTCCCGAAACGCTTACAGTGCATGTGGTGAAAGAAGTGTCGACAGACTTTATTTGCAAGCTGCGGCTTGCGCGAAAATTAGGGGAACTAAACAGACACTTCTCGTTGTTTGTTGTGATTATGAAGGAAAGGGGGAAAACACCCTGCGAGTTTACAAAGGGGATGTCGTTGCCCTTGTAAGCAGTCACTTGAAAGGTTGGTTTTGGGTGCGAACTAGAAGTGGCGTGGAAGGGTTTATTCCTTCGGCAGTGGCAGGACATGGATTTTTGTAAAAACTAGTTCTTCAATTATTGTATAGTTAAATGTATACTTAATTTAATTAATTTGAAGTTTTTTAATAAAAAAAATACTGAATCTTTCGTTTTGCTTCTTATAATTTTGGAACTGTTTTCTAAGACTGGAAAAAAGGGGATTACTCATTCAAGATTATTTTGAACGAGGGCATTGTTTCTTAACATTAAAACTAGCCAAAAGCGTTGTTGTCAAGTTTTGTTTAAGTTTTTGAGGTTTTCGATTGGCATTGTTCCAACGTACATGAATAACGCAAGCTACCAAGGTCGGCGTTCGCATATTTGGGTGTAAGGGGAGACGCTTACGCCCCTTCATCTCAAGTACTTTATGAGACAAAGTAAAATTTGGCACAATATAATTTGAATTTTTGTGAGACGTAGGTGATCCTGAAATATTACTTCACTCCACAGTGCACAAATGCCATTCCCCAACACAATTTTTCTGGCGTCGCTTCTAAAGTACCTATGTGTTCCCGCATAAACTTAAAACATAGGACTGAAAAAAAGTAATATAGTATCAGCTTGCGGACAAGCAAGGAGACGATGAGACAGAAGGGAAAATCATGAAAGATAGGCAACACGTACAACATCAAATACAGTATTTTGTATGTATTGAACATACAGGGAATTGTTTTTTTGTGTACTTATATATGTTTATAAAAAAAAACATGTCAGGACATTGTTTCACTGCATTCTATAGGCAACCAACTATACACTAAATTTCAATGCTTCAATTTTGAAAAGAATAGTTTGCTGTGGATACAGTAATCAAATTATTTAATGTCAAATTAATAGCAGATAGTTTTTATTTTTTTAGTTTAGCATAAATTTGTGGTTTTTTAATACAACCATGTACAACAAAAACGAAAAAGTTGGAATGTTATATCCAGGAAGGCCTATTGCTATTAGAACTACCCATTCTAAATATTCTTAGAAAATTTACATCAGAAGGCTGCATACTAAATTGCCACAAAAAAGAACTAGAACCAATCATCTGTTGACTGAAGATATGAAATTAAATATTTTATACTATGTTGAGGAAAACCCGATAGCATCACTACAAGAAATAATTAGAAATGTTAATGTAGGTACTTATCTAAAAGCTCTATATTTAAAACGCTAATACTAATTATACACCAAGGTACAGAAGCAATTTTTCTTAGCCGAACATTATTATGATCCCGAGATGCGCAGCATCGAGGGGAATAAGTTGTGAGGCTAAGAAAAAGCTTCTGTACCGTGGTTTATATATTATTTTTTCCACTACTAGAACATTTAACGAATTTTCCAACAATAATTTCTGCATTTCTTTTGAATTAAAAGCGATCCAATAAGTATCAAGGTAGTTTTTCACAGAAAACAACTGAAATTTGACATTGACTTTACTTTTAATTTTATTATTTGTACGATTTGTCAAAATGGAAGATGATGGTGATTGTACTCCTCCCGAAATTAGAAAAGAAGCTGGGGAAATCCAGTACGACAAATTACTATTATTATCCGGTCGTGGCGCGAAATTTAACGCTTTTCTAACGTTCTTTCCTACTAAAAAACGATTACTTTTCTTTGTGATTGCCAAAATTTACTAAATTAACCAACAAATTTTGTAGCTGTCATCAACGTAAAAATGTATCAAGGAATGTCACTATCGTCAATTGTTTTTTTATCTCCTAGTAGGAGCTAATGAAAAATTATCTCCTACTAGGAGAGAAATTCATCTTCTTAACCCGAAAACGACATAAATAATGGCATCTTCTACTACTAGTAGTGGAAAAAAGAATTTAAGTACAAACCATAAAAATTCTCCAATCACCAACAATTATTTGAGGAGGACAAAGCAAAGAGAACAGACTTTTCTGGAACTTTGTTTAATTTTCTAAATGAACATGAAGACATTTTAGACGAGATCTTTTTCGCCGATGAAGCAACTTTCATATTAAATGAAGTCGCTTCTCAAATTTTTCGGTGTGTATCATAATTTCTCATTCATCCATTTCATCCAGCTAACCTTGTTCCTTCCTACCCCTTAGATATTGTTACCGCACTAACCACCATGTTCAAAATTTAACTCACACTCAATAGATGCAGAAAGTCAATGTATCGGTAGGACTAATTAATACTAGTCTTATCGGTCCATATTTTATTAATCGAAAACCTCACCCAAATTTTCAGAGCTGCCGAGAAACAATATCATTCCGGCAGTAGAAAATTGGACATCAATGAGCCATGGTTTCAAATGGATGGTCCCCCTCCGCATTCCACAAATGCAAAAGAAACTTTTTAAACGATAGGTTCCCAAGACGGTGGATAGGAAGGTACGGCCTCTTATAATGGGCACCACGCTTTGCAGACTTGTCGCCCAACGACTTCTTCCTTTGGGGCTGCCTGAAATCGAAAATGTATAACAATGTCCACATACAAAATCTATAGTACACTAAATACAAGAACTCTACTATCGAAAGATCATGTACTCTAATTACAGTTAGCACTAGAAAAAATTAAATGGGATGCAGTAGGTCTATCCGAAACAAGAAGAAATGGGGAAAAAATTGAACGAGTCTGGACACATACTATAGTACCTCGGGCAAAACAAGGAACAACCAAGAGTAGGATTCTTAATAAACAAGACACTAAAATTTAAAATAGTGAAATTAGGATACATCAGGAAGATTGTAATTTTGAGAATGAGTAATGGATCAAATGAGATAATAAGTATAATCAAAATACACGCTCGGGCATCAACAGCAAATGAAGAAGAACTAGAACCGTTTTATAAAACACTGGAAGAGACGATAAATACAGAACTGAAGAAGTCAACTCAAACGATAGTCATGAGCGACTTAAATGGAAAAATCGAGAAAGCCGAACCCAACGAAGATAATGTTAAGGGAAAATGTAGAGAAAAAAATGCAGGAGGATGGAGATTAATAAACTATGTAAAAAGTCAGACTAGTAATAACAAACTCATTGTTCAGGAAAAGAGAAGGAATCAGATGGACATGAGAAGCACAAATAGAATCCATAAAATTTAAGTAGATTATACACTAACAAACAACAGACATAGGTATCATCAAGAACACGTCGGTCCTACGTATATTCGAATTTGACTCCCACCGCAGACTAATTCGCATAGAAATAAAACTAAACAAAAAGTTGCAGAGGTATCATACATTCAAAGGAACAAACAACAAAGGGAGGCAAACTAGGCCAATAAAGGCAGAAACAAACAACAATTATCTTGAAGAGCATCTAGGCCACAAATCCCAACACGAAACTTTTAGCGTAAAATCCATCTACACTGCATTAGAAATTGCGCTGCAATCAGCATCACAAGCACCAACAGATAATGAAAAAATAAATCAGAAAAAGGGTATACTTTGTACAAAAGAATTAAAAAACAAGATGGAAAAGTTAAAAAGATTCGAAGACCAAAGCAAGCTGCTGCGAGAATACGCTGAAATAAGCAAACTCACGAAAAGAGAAATTCTAAATGATAGACAAAAAAGTGAAGAAGAAAGAATCAACACAATCTTAAGTCAAACTGGATCCACCAAAAAAAAATAAGCAGAGAACTTAACACCGGAGAAAAATGGATACATGAACGGACAAAATAAAAATTCAGAGAAGTGAACTACTACAAGTAGCAACGGATTTCTATACGGAATTGTATGCAAGCCAAATTAAAGACGAAAGAAACTCTAAATCAACGAAAACTGTAAACACCACAGAAATACCAAATATAAAAGAGGAATACGTTTTGAAGGCATTAAAGAATCTGAAACTAGAAGAAATACTAGGAGACGGTGGCATAGAAAACGAAATACGTAAATGCTGATCACAGAAACTTTTAGAAACAATCACCTTGTTGTTCAACAAAATAGTTCAACAGGAAGAAATACCAAACTAGTGGTACGAGTCACCAATAATCCTCTTTCACAAAAAATGATACAAATCAAAAACTGAAAACTATAGGCTGATCAGCTTGATATCTAACCTTTATAAACTATTGGCGAATAAATACATAAAAGAATTCACTCCCAGATGGACGCAGAAAAACCCACGGAACAGGCTAACATCCCGAAAAGATACTCGACAATCGATCACCTACAAACGATTACTCAAATAGTAAAGAAGTGCAACGAGTTGTGAAGATCAACCCATATTCAAGGCTCTCAAGCAACAAGGAGTACATGAAAAATAAATCCGAATTATCGAAATATATAAAAACTCTAAAAAATAAGAACTGAGAAGGAAGGCCCAGTATTCAAAGTAGGAAGAGGAGTTCGTCCAGAAGACCCTTTGCCCCCAACCTATTTAACTGTGTTTTGGAAGACGCATTCAGGAAGATGTATTAGAAAAACAAAAACATAAAGATTAGCGGAAAATCACTGACAAACTTAACATTCGCAGATGACGTCACATTATTTGTAAGATACTAAGAAGTGTTAAAATTAATGCTGGAACAACTAAACAGTGAGAGCAGAAAAATAGGACTGGAAATCAACTACCAGAAGATCAACATATTGACTAATGATAAGCGAGCGGAGACGAGAATACTGAAAGTGATGGAAGACAAAGAGATAAAAATAACAGATGAAGTAATCTACCTAGGCCAAACAATATCTTTCGACAACAGATTCGAAAAAGAAATCCAAAGAAGAATAAAGGCAACTTGGTCCAAATTTTGGATGATGAAACACATCCTAAAAACGAAGAAACCCCCAACATATAAAACAAAAAATTTATAACTCGTGTGTACTGCCCATACTGGTTTACGGTTCGCAAATATAGGCTCTAACCAAAAGTGTACCAAATAAACTGAAAACAACGCAAGCAAAAATGTATAGAAGCATGCTCGGGATAAAAATTAGTGATCGTGTAAACTAGAAGTGCTAAGAAGAACAGTGGAACTGTAGACGTAATAAAAATGTGTAAACCTTTAAAGTGGAAATACGCAGGTCATCTGACAAGATTGGACAATAATCTATGGGCTAAGAAAGCAACACATTGGGAGCTAACAAACACACAACAGAAAGGCAGACCAAGCAAGAGATGGGAGGATGAAAACAGAACAGCAGCAGGAAATAACTGGAAGCCAGCCAAAGACCGTTCTAAGTAGAATATCAAGGGAGTCCCAAGTCCGTGTTAAAAAAGGAGAAGGGACATCTTCAGACCAGGCTAGCGACCTACCTGAGGGTATAAAACAAAAAATGCTCAAAGCAACGGCAAAGAAGCCTCGGATGAAGGACAGAATTTAATGAGGACTAACAAAGCGAGAACATGAACACGAAAAAATTCACAGAATGCTTACCACCACGCTGAAGTTTAACAACATCCTACACCTGATCTCCATTTATGCGCCAGACACAAGTAAACTTAAAGAGGAAATAGATGAATTCTATAACAAGATGCAAGATGTACTTACTAAAAGAGATTCCACTTCATGACAAAATAATAAATAATTATACACGGTAATATGAATGCAAGAATAGGGAACCAAACGATAGACGGGATATAACAAAGATTTAATGAAGCCATAAATGAAAGTGGAGACGTATTAATAGAATTCTGTGCTCATAATGCACTAAGAATTAATAACACATTTTTCCTCCCACAAACAATATAAATTTACCTGAGAAGATACACGAGGACGAAAATCTACGATAGATTATACGAGGGTTATTCGGAAACTAAGGTCCGTTTACTTATAAAACAGAAAACATTACAGATTTTTTATTTGTTTAAACATTTGTCATAACGTTCTACAAGCTTCTGTATGCCTAAGTCGTAGACGTCTGCCGCCTGTGAGGATAACCAGCCTTGAACTGCTTCGTTCACCTCGTCATCTGTGGCGAACCTCTTGCCGCCGAGAAACTCTTTTAGGTAGCGGAATAAGTAAAAATCACTCGGCGCCAAGTCTGGACTGTACGGTGGGTGGTCAATCTGTTCCCATCCAAAAGATCTAATCAGATTTTGGGTGTGAATGGCAGAATGGGATCTGGCATTGTCATGCAGCAACAAAACTCCAGACGTCAGAAGACCACGTCGCCGCTGCTGAAACGTTCTTTGCTGTCAAAAACCGAATCACTGACCGTATTTCACAGTCGGCGGGCTGATCGATTGTTTTAAACATTTTGAAGTAGCACTGTACTTAGCACACTGCAACAATACCAATGCAAATGGTGTCGTTTGACGAGCAAGGCATGCCGGGAGTTGGTACACATGCGCGTTTCAATGTTTGCGCGACATTCGATTAGCTACGACGATTCGGACCTTAGTTTCCGAATAACCCTCGTATAATTACCAATAGAGCAATACATCCATCACAAGTTAAAGATGTCCGAGCCCTAACGTCACCGAATATGGGATCCGACCAGAAACTCTTACTAGGAAAAATAAGTATGGCGATAAGCCTCGAGAAGAAGCCACAACCACAATACATAGAAAGCTAAAAATAGAATCAATTGGAGATGACACCGTACGAGGATTGTATGAACAAAGACTAAAACAAAAGAAATCCAATAACCCTATAATAGAATAAGAAGGCGTGAAAGAAAGCTGGAACAAATTTAAACAAAACATATTAGAAGCTGCAACAGAAGCACTGGGATTAAGAAAAGTTAATACTAACTCAAGACGCAATATAAAACCGTAGTTCACAGAAGTAAGAGCCGTAGCACTGGTAAAACGGAAAGCATACCTTCAACATAGAAGTAACAAGACACCAGAAACATACAGAGAATATGTCGTGGTCAGAAACAGGGTGAATGCAGAAATAAAAGAACCAGAAAGAGAATATTGGACGCAGTTCAGCAAGGACATGGAACACGATTTGTATATGGGTCTCAGAAAATTTTGGAAAATGGTAAAAGCCAGGAAGAAACCAATAAATGAATATATAGCTATGCATTCCGTGGAAAAAGAGCAATGGATGACGTATTTCAAACAATTATAGGTATAATATGACAACAATGGAAATGAAATAATAGATGGAGAGAATCAGGATGAAAACACAATAACAAATTTACGAAGATATAAAAAAGTTAAAAAATGGAAAGGCCCCCGGAGTGGATAACATTCCTCATTAATTAGGTAGGTAGTATGGTAGGGAAGATTTGACCATAGAAATCACCCAGCTGTATCAGAAGATCTTAGAAAAATCCACTATATCAGCAGAATCGAGAACGAGTATCACAATACCAATTCTGAAAAAGGGAGATAAGAAAGATCCATCAAATTACAGAACAATAACTATTATGCACATTGCTAAAACGGCTAACAAAAGTCATAGCAAATTTAATATTGGAGACATATCAATTCAGCAAAGAGCAACATGGGTTCAGAAACAATCAGTCCACAATAGATGCCATATTTATATTAAGACAGATTACGGAAAAGTCCCTGGAATTCTGTATACCAGCGTATATGTGCTTCATAAATTTGACCAAAGCTTTCGACCGCATTAGGATGAAAGACATAAAAAATCTTTTAAAAGAAAAAGGAGTCCCTAATAGCATAATACTACTAATAAGACATAAATAAGTAATAATAACACCATGAAGATAAAAATTAAGAATGAATTAAGTGAAGAAGTAGCTCTTATAGTAGGAATCCAAGGGGACAGCCTAAGCAGGCCCGGACTGGCTGAATTGGGGGCCCTCGGCTAGAAGCTGAGGGGGAGTCTGGGGGCTATGAAATACCCCCCAGGGAACGGGGGGTCCGGGTCCTCCCCGGAACATTTTTGAAAATTAGGTACATGCCTGAAAACAGCATTTTGCTCTATTTTGGCACTTGAAAAGTAATTGAACGTAAACAAGATCTTAATAAAAATAGTTTTAACTTTATTAAACATAATTATTTTATAATATTTAAACAAATTTTCATTACTTTTTTTTATTATATCTAAATGATTCAAAAACTGGATTTAAAAACATTAGTAATAAACTACTAACTACAAGTGGTTAATTACGAACATGAGAGTGAGAAATATTTTTAGTTCAGGCGACAAAACCACAATATTACAGTCATAAGCTAAATTTTATGAAACACCCCAGTCAAATATACATTGATGATGGAAAACGTCAATGAATAAGCCAAGCATACTTAAGGAAACAATTTAGCTTCTTAATGCAATATCATGGCAATTATTGTAGTACATGTTTTATAATAAAAAGAAAGAACTGTCCTAATGAATTATTTGCAAGTTAAATAAAACGGAGTGGGCATAATAGTAACAGAAGAGGTTAACAAAAGAATAATTAAATATGACCTAATATCGCCGAGGATCATAGTCATAACAGCAGACACGAGAGAAGAAATAAGCATATTCCAAATATACAGACCAGTAGAAGGAACTGATGAAAACAGAATGACAGAATTCTACGTAAAACTATAGCGCACATTAGATAAAGTGAGGGAAGAACGCAACAAAATAATCATAATGGGAGACATACAGACATACATAAGGGACTTGGCTGCAGAGGACCATATGGAGAAAGGGAAATAAATAGAAATGGAAACAAAATGCTACAATTCTGTATAACAAACGAGCTAAAAATTGGAAACTCCTTCTGGAAGCAAAAACAAGAAGACAGACCCACTTTCGTCGCGCAAGAGAGACAAGCAAGTAGTATCACAGACTATATAGTATACACATCAGAAATGGAAGAAGACATAAAAGAAATAAAAGTGGAACCAGAAGCAGAAATGGACACACAGCACAGACTGGTAATAGGAAAAATACGAAACATCAAACCAGCCACAGAGAAGATAAAACAATATACTCAAATAAATATAAATAAGATAACAAAAGACGAAAACAGAAACAAATATAGTAAGATAATAGAGACAAAAATAAACAAGCTTGAAACAGAAAATGGAATTTGGACCTTGAAAGACAGATGGCAAGCACTAAAAGAAATAGTAATTAGCTCAGCAAGAGAAGTAGTGGATACAGGAAGATAAATACTGGAAGAAAAATAACTAGATGGTGGACAAAGGAAGTCAAAGATATAGTGCAAGACAAAAACAAGCATGGAAAAAATACATATACACGAAGGATCTAAAAGACAAAGAAACCTACGATAAAAAGAGAAGGGCAGCAAAAGTAGTAGTGAAAAAAGCCAAACAAAAAACATGGGAGGACTTTGGAAACGAACTAAATGAGGGATGCAGAAATAACAATCGAAAATTCTGGAATACAATTAAAGGGCTAAGAGGAAAAAGAAAGAAGACAGATTCAGGCGTAAGAGATGAAAAGCACATAATCAAAACAAATATTCCGGAAAAAATGAAAGTATGGCGAAGACACTACAGCTAAAATTTCGCTTTGACGAGCATGATAACATACAGCCACTGGAAGTAAATATATCCATACAACAAGAGGAGGAAATACAGAACAATAATATCGATATAAAAGAAATAGAAGAAGCAATTAAACACATCAAAATAGGTAAAGCAAGTGGAGAAGATGAAGTGGATCCAGAAATGATCAAATACATGGGAAAGAACGGAATAACATGGCTACACAAAATACTGGCTGAAGCGTGGGAAAGGAACGATACCTACCTGAGGAATGGAAAAACAATCTCATAATGCCTATACACAAAAAAGGTGGCAAGACCCAATGCGATAACTGTAGACCAATATGCCTATCACCTGTTACATACAAAATATATACAAAAATAATACAAAACAAACTAAAGGGACACATAGAAAATAAGCTAGAGGATGAGCAAACGGCATTCAGGGAGAAAAGTCAGACAACAGACAATATATACATAATAAGATAACTGATAAAAGGAAGAATCGAAAGAGGAGGAGAACTTATCCTTGCATTTATCGACCTAAGGGCAGCTTTTGGTTCAATACAAGGCAAGTAATAGAAAACTGTTTGGAACTAATAGGCACACCGAAGAAACTAATACAAGTCATAAACTCGGTACAGGAGGATACACGAGCAAAGGTACAAATAAACGCAATAGATCAGAACCATTTAATATCAGAAAGGATATAAAACAAGGTGACAGTTTAAGCCCTTACCTGTTTGTAATAATAATGGACAGGCTACTAAACAACACAAGACAAAGAACGGAGAAACTGCAGACTACAGTGGGACACAGGAATGATACCACTCAGAATGGATAGCATGTTATACGCAGATGATTTAGTGCTTATAGCAGACAAAAACAGTAAAATACAAAAGCTGATAAATGTATCGACAGAAGAAATACAAAAATTAAGATGGAAGTTAAGGTAGAAAAGAGTAAAATAATGCATATAAATAAGAAAATGGAACAGGAACAAAACAAAAATCAACCTATAGAAGAAGTGACCACAATGAAATACCTAGGAATTATTATAGGAAACGACGGTAAAATAGACCTTGAAATAGCAAACAGAATCAAGAAGGCAAACATACATTACTCACTAAATAAGTCAGTTTTTGGGAAAAAAGAAATATGTACACGAAAAAACCAAGCTAAATATATATAATACAATAGTGGTCCCAATGATCCTATATGCAAGCGAAACCCGGACTGTACAACAGAAACACAAACCAAAACTGATAGCAGCAGAAATGAAGCACTGATGGATCACATAAGAAACGAGGAAATCATAGGAAAACTAAAACAACAAACGATAACACAAAAAAGGGAGAAGAAGAAAATGGAATGGTATGGAGACCTACAGAGATTGGACAGAAACAGACTACCGAAAAAAGTAATAGAAGCCAAAGGTTCGAGGAAGACTGAAACTCACCTGGATGAAGGGCATAGAAGAGATAGGGAAAGTAAGAGAGAAAACGATAGAAGAAATGAACGAGATGGCAAAGGACCATAAAGGTTGGAAGAAATGGGTAATGGCCGCGGAACCCACAAATATTCAATACCCGTGAGGGTATAAACAAAGACTATATATAGTCTTTGGTATAAAGGATACCGGAGAAAGAAGAAGAATAAAAAAAATTAAAGTAGAGTTTACTCCTTGATTTAACATTCTAACTTGCAAACAAGTAAAGGTAAAATAATATTTGTAAAGCTAGAAATTTAGAAAAAAAATACAAAAGTTTTAAATATTATTAAGCACAGAAGACGATTTCAGTTAACTTAACCGCTTTTCGTTCAGCTCTTCACTGGTCCTGGCTATTTGATCTATAATTTGATCTTTATCCAATTTATAAAACAGTTCTCTTTCTACGTTCATGAAAAGTAGATTGGACATAATATCTTGTCTTACAGTATATCTAAGTCGATTCTGTCAGCAACAAGACGAGACGACGATACTACACGCCGGTGCCTAGCGTAAGCACACTAATGTCTAATTTTTTACTTTAAAGTTTATGTTTTTATTTTTTAGGGGGTCCCTTTGGGGGCCCCCCAAGCCGGGGGCCCTCGGCGATCGCCGACCAGCCGACCTGGCTAGTCCGGGCCTGACCCTAAGTGCATTACTATTTAACGTTATAATGATGGACGAAAACATTGCAAAAGTAAAAGCAACGTGGAAAGGGTATGGGTATGGGACCAGAAGAATTAAAGATAATCTGCTATGCCGATGATGCTGTTATATTGTCAGAGAGCGAAGATGACGTACAGCTTATGCTGCAATCATTTAAAACAGAACTCCATAGAAAAAACGAAGTGCATGGTTGCTGCAAGGGAGCCGCTACGATGCAAGCTGGTCATCGACAACGAAAACATAGAGCAAGTGATGGCATTTACATATCTCGGCACAGAGATAGCAAGTTTGAGTAATTTACAGAAAGAAGTGATCAAACAAACAACTGAAGCAGAATAAATCTCGGGATGTATGAGAGATGTTATATGGAGAAATCAGCATATGAAGATAGGGAGTAAGGATCGAATCTATAAAAGCTGCGCGAGACCGGTAATGATGTATGCAGTAGAAACGCAGGCAAATACTAATTGAACAAAAAGCCTACTACATAAATCAGAAATGAGAATCCTTACACCTATAACAGAAAAAACGCCAAGACACAGAATTAGAAACACCGAAATAAGGGAAAAGTGTAAGACAGTAGATGTAGTAAAATGGACAAGGAAAAGGGGACAATGGAATGAACATGTTTGAAGAATAGAAAGGAACCAATTAGCATGAATAGCCAGAGATGAGAAACCCAGGGGAAGAAGACCACAGGGTAGACCCCCGAAAAGATAGATAAATAGCTGGCAATCAACGTCCCAAGATCAAGCCGTAAATAACAGGCCACCGGCCTAAAATATATTTAAGAAGATGGGGGAGGCATTTGCCCAATGTTGGGATTCAAATTCAAATGCTCACAAGAGGAAAAAATTAACGTGTCAATTCAGAAAAAACCCCCACCAAGTGATTATTTTATAATTTAAGTATGCCTTGATAGCACGCCAGGGGTATACTTGTTCAGGCGTTCACGTTTCAACTTGTTAAAACAGGCAAAAACAATTAACAATTTATCAACACATTTGCATCCTTCTGCTTGCAAACAGAAGTCGCATATCCATATGACTCGAGGCAATGCTTTTATTTTAAGCAAATGCTTCACTCTTACTTTTACTCGTGCGCGTTTACTTAAAGTTTATTAATCCGGGCCCCTATCAAAAACAACTATTCTTCTTTCTATATTAAAATTCTTGAAAACGAGATACAGAACAGCAAATTTCATATTTATGTTAACACTAAACAAAATTGGCGCTACAATCAACAACACAGAAACACTATAATAAAAAAAGTTCATTATTTAAAAAAATATATTTATTACAAAATTGAAACACTAATCTCTAAAGTGTGCGGTCACTTTCACCCCCGTTCACATAATGAGGCGTCTATAGAAGCGACAACACTTGATCCTTATAATTAAAATTACTACAAATATCAATCTTCGGACTAGATCCTGCAAAACAAAGAGCTTTGTAGGGATCTTCTTGATGGGCAGCCGTGTAAACTGTAACACAAGATGTAGGTATTTGCGAAACAATATTCCCATTAAAAATCATGCTGTAAAAATGTTCTGCTCGGCCACCTGCTAGAACCTTATCATCTAAAACTTCAGCTACATGAATGCCCCGGTCTTCAATTGGAAAAATTGTTGATGGAGTTAAGCAACGAAAATGCCATAGCGATAATTTGGGACCGCCACCACACAACTATAAATTAATATTTAGAATTCATATAATGAACTAGGTGATACAATGGGCAAGAGTCTCACCAGCCAATCATCATTTATGCATACAGCCCCAATCCATTTACCAAGATCTGGCCTGGCAATATCATCGTTTTTAAATGGTTCTATTTTATTGGTCACATGTTTGTTGCGTAGGTCCCAAATATTAACAATGCCATCTTCTCCACCGGAAGCAAGATCATTTCCTCTGCAAAAATTGATTAATATCTTATAAACTAATACACTGTTAACTTACACATTAAAAATACTGTGAATATAATCAGTATGACCTGATAGCGTCCTTACAATTGTTCCAATTTCAATATCAATAATATATATATTGTTATCTCCACATCCTACATATAACAGTCCTGATTCTTTGTTCATAACCATACAATTAATTTCAGCTTTTTCGAAAGCATCTCTATTATTAGGCAACTCGACTTTCCAGGAAATCTTGGCATCTTTATTGTTTGTAACAGCACTCCAATCATAACCGTAAATCTCACCTACCACTCCAACCAAAAGATAGTGTTCGGCCGGTAGCAAACTGTTAATTTGAACATCTTCTTGAACAGTAAAGACATTTTTTGGGGCGGAATCATGCTTCGTTATGTTAACATCCGGATTCATAAGTCGATACAAACTGCATCAAGTTTGGTTAAAATCTTGAGAGAAAATTGGAAAAAATACTTACTGGAAGACGAAAATTTGACCGTAAATATCGCCTACCACTAAGTAGTTGCCACATGGTGTAAATGTTAGGCTCAAAATTGTATTATAGAACTTTTTATGGACCATTTTAAGGAGTTAACCTCAAAATCGGAAATTGAAAACATCGACAACTGGGTCCAAACAATTATATGCCAGCGCCAAATGTAACTAAGAATATTCCCGCTGAAATTCAAACTACTCTCATATTATTTTATTATTTTTATTACATTTTGAATTTTATATTAGTTTAATATCAAACAGTGGTAAATTAATGCTCATGAAAGTACCACGCATCAATTGACTTTGAGGCTTCATAAGTGCTACAAAGATTTTAAAATGCAAAAGCTTTGAAGGGCGTTAATACATGAACATATAAATAAAATATATTTTGTATAATAGATATCTACATGAAGTACTTATTTAATGCATTAGCAAAAGCAAACAATCCGCCTAATTAAATATACAAAAGAATAAAAAATTATAGACCTGATTTTGTTGTGAACATGTTAGAAGAAAATGTAACAATAAAAATTTATCAGGTAGTATTTTTGACCTACAAATGTATAAAAAATAGTTTTAATAGTAGATTCTAAGACGCTTCTATGATTGTTTTTAATCACTACATTTATAGTATTTTTTCTTTTTATTATACTTTAAAAATATTATGGAATCGCATATAAATTTGAGAACAAATTACCGCGTAAAGTTTAAATTTAAAATTAGTTGAGAACAAATTAAATGTTCGATATTTTATTCCCAATGCATATTAAATTTTCCAGTTAATTTATCCAAATGCATGACAAGAAACTAAATATTCGATAAAATTAATAGACGATCGATAAATGTAATGAATACTCGATATAAAATTTACATGCTTGTTAAAATAATAAACATTCGATAAAAATAATAGACACTTGATAAACAAAATGATTGCTCCATACCAAATTCACATGCTTCCTAAATTAATAAATATTCGATAGAAATAATATAGGCTCGATAAATGTAGGTTAGGTTAGTTTAGGTTAGGTTAGGTTAAGTTAGGTTAGGTTAGGTTAGGTTAGGTTAGGACCGCGGTGGTCGAGTCCGAGAACGCATTGGCCACTCGAGGTCACAGTAAATGCAGTTGCTCCGTTGGGGCGATTGAATCCCGACTGGGGCGACCGCATTTGCTTAGTTAAGTTTAGGGTGCATGTTGCATGAATGTTTAGTATGTAAGGGATGCCCGCACCCCCCTGAAGTAATTACTGCATTTTTATTTTTTTTATCGAGCATTTAGTATTTTGTTTAATCTGCAAACCGCATTAAATTACCAGACGTTAATTACAACCCAAATTAGTTTAGCACAGTACAATAAACTTACAAAACCTTCTTCAACAAGAAGTAAGTGTCCTAAATCCCATTAAAATCAGAAGTTGATTATCTATTACTGTTACTTATTGTACATATATCCTACGACCAATACTGATGCACCCAAAATTTTTCCAGCCAGAGACAGTAATCCGGTAAACAAAATGCTTCTGGTTTTTAAGAAACGGTGCTTCTCTAACATTGATTATGGTTAAGGTTAATAATTAATAAAAATTTAAAATAATAGCCAAGTTTTTACGGTTTTAGACCCTCAACTCTCTGAGAACCTTAGAAGCTTGTGTACTAATCCACCACTGTTTGCAAAATCATGATAATACCAAAGAGTATATATTGTATGCTCTTTGATATTACATTACTGTGAATTAATCTACTTTCATATTTTAAATTATATTTGAGCATAGAGCAATAACTTTATTGCTCTATGATTTGAGGTAAAATATAAAAAGTAAAGAAACATTATTTAATACAAATGAGAAGACTATTTATTTATTTTCCTAAAAGTAAGATTGATTCGGACTCCAGGAGCAGTTTTTCTTGGGGGCAATGAATGGTACCAGCACTGGTTCGTTGGAGGGTTCATCAACAGCAAACTTCCATGTTGTAGTACAATTTTAACTAAAAATATTCTCATTACAATAATGCATAATAGCAGACTTCCAAATGTAAACAGCAAAACAGTAAGATACCTGTTGGAATAGTTCTTTTGTCTGGACCCTTCTTTTTGCAGTCCCCGTGCCTTAGTACGAAGTCCCTGTGCTGTCCTAAAGATAAAGAAGCGATAGGAGCTTCAGGATCCAGTTCTGCTTCACCATCTCTGTGTTCTCCAATATGATCAAGTCCATTTCTGTATCTATAAAGTTTATTAATAATATGATTAAATTGTAAATGTTTTTTGATAAAACTAATTAGTATTATATCCTGCTGAAACTCCACACTAACTTAATTGGGAGATCATTAAATTTTAGGATATCTAAAAAAGTAGGTAATAATTGAGGCTGCATTTACATAATGCAAGTTTAGCTTCTACAAGAACTTGTTTTCAAGAACTTAAATTATGTTTTCAAAGCAGTGAGGTTTTACACATTTCAAGCTTAACGCTAGACTATATTATTACATATATTATTTTATTCTTGTGAAAGTAATAAGTAATTGCACCGCAGGTATTACAAAAAGATTCACTCTTATTATTGCAATAATACCTATTTTTTATTTACTACATTTGTTCTTCAATCATGTGATAACCTTTTTTATTATTATACAGACCACTTCTGACGTGCTTCTACAACTGTATTTTCCATAAATTTCCAATGTTTATTCAAATATTTCAAGAAGCTATCTATTTCATGCTATTCTAGTACTCGTAGTTATTAGATATTTATAAAAAATACGACAGTTTATGGATATTAGAAGTATGCAAAGACGTTTAAACACCTTCACCTTAAAAAAATATATTCATACTTGAAATCAATTTCTTCTACAAGCAAAACTTGTATAATGTAAATACGGCCGTAAGAAAACAAAATATACGACAAATTCTTAAGCCAACCTGTTAACAAGTACAAAATTGTACTCATGACCAGTTAGTTTGGAAAGTAAGACTCTCATAGCTTTTAATGGATTAATCCACGGTTTGGCTGGTAATGTAACTCCAGAAAAATGATATTGTAATCCTTCATTTCCATATGCAACTTGCTGTCTGGGTATATCGTGCCACTTTCCAAATACTTTTACCTAAAAAATGTGGATGTTTGAAGGAAACTAGAAACTAGTTATGTTATCAATCATTCTACAACTAAATTTCATAGTTAACGCATTTAATAGGTTTTATTTGTAACCATCAATAAAACGTTCTGAAGTTTTAATTTTTTCCGCATTTACAAATTTATATTAAATTTTGAAATGCATTTATAAGATAATTAATAGCATTATTTTTTATTTATTAATTGTTCTGCATTTTCATGTATATTAAACATGACTTTCTATTGGGTTTTATTATTAATCTGTTTAACTTTAATCCGAAGAACACCTAAAATGGCATACTTAACGAAAGTTAACGTTTATTTATGATCTGCGTTAATATAAGCAACCAATACAGCATCAGTACCAAAAAGGTTGTACCTAAGTTAGTAAATACCTCTATTTTTATTTATAATAGTTATGATACTTTCAATTAAAAATTTAATACTTCTATGTTATTTTAGAGAACATTATTGTATAAAATGCTATTTCATTATTATATTATGCAAAAATTATACTACTGTTACAATCTACCCTCTTTCACCATTTCCAACTGGATCCATTTCTGGGTGCGGTATCTCCTGACTTCATACCGATCTTGTGCAAAGGTCTTCCTTAAATCTGAGCAAAAAAGTTTACTATAACTAGTACATACCTTGGAACACGTAGTTTCTTACATAATCAAATACTTCCAAACTAATCCCACCTTTCAGTTACCTAATTTATATTTCAAATAATTTCCATAGACATTGCATTAATATATGGTTGGTTCTATGGAAATTGTTGACATTGAAGTATTAGGCCTCAGACATTGTTCATTTAAAATCGGAAGTAACTATTTGCACACATTCGAAACACACATACTCTATGTATTCATAATTGGCTGTTTGCACATACTATATGAATTAGTACGTGGCTATTTGCACATGTTGTATGCATTCATAAATGACCGCTTGCATATACTATATGTAGCAGTACGTGGAAATTTGCACAGACTGTAAGTTTTAATAATTGATTATATTCACAAACTGTATGTCTTTATACTTCGGTACTTATACATACTGCGTGTATTAATAATTGGCTATTTGGACACTGCATGTACCTATTGATAATCGAGCTACTTGCACATATAGTATACATATGTTGATATATCTACTAATATATACTCTACCTACATATATACTTTTTGATTAAACTATTTGTAGCAGATGTAGATGTAGTGTAGATCAGTGGTTCTTAAATTGAAGACCACTGGAGGTCCGTGGAGATATAGCTGGGGACCAAAAAAAAAATGTTTGCTAGGGTTTAAATCATTTACATTACAATGTTCAAGATTTTTACAATTTTGTTTGCGATAATAATCTGAAATAGATATTAATATTGGTATACAGGATGATTCACAGGAGAATACGAGACTACTATTCCAAAAAAAAAAAACAGGCAACCCAAAACACATACCTCAAGGTAGTGCGATATCTAAGCTTTTATAGGTAGTATTATGAATCACAGATGCCTGTTTGATATACTTGACAGCTTACTGGCTTAATTAAAATTTTATAAGTGAAAATAGCCTGTTATTAATACATTACTGTATGTACAAACTGGCAATTATTAATACATACCTACAATATATGAAAAAAAAACAGTTATTAATACATACTGTATGTGCAAGCAGCCAATTTCTAATCCATACAGTATGTGTAAATTGCCAATTACTAGTACGTACAGTATATGCAAGTATCTAGTTATTTATACATATTGTATGTGCAAGCAACCAGTTATTAACACATACAGTATATACAAACTGCCGATTATTAATACGTACAGTTTGTGCAAATAGCCAGTAATTAATACATACAGTATGTGCAAACAGCGAATTATTAATACATATACTGTGCAAAAATAGCGAGCTATAAATACATATTGTATGAGCAATTTTACAATTAGTAACACATGCAGTATGACGTGTATGTAGCCAATTATTAATACATATGGCAAATAACCAGTTACATACATACTGTATGTGCAAGCAGCCAATTTTTAATTCATACAGTATGTGTAAACTGCCAATTACTAGTACGTACAGTATATGCAAGTATCTAGTTATTTATACATATTGTATGTGCAAGCAACCAGTTATTAACACATACAGTATATAAAAACTGCCAATTATTAATACGTACAGTATGTGCAAACAGCGAATTCTTAATACATATAGTATGCAAAAATAGCGAGCTATCAATACATATTGTATGAGCAATTTTACAATTACTAACACATGCAGTATGTGTAAGTAGCCAATTATTAATACATATGGCAAATAACCAGTTATTAATACATACTGTATGTGCTAGCAGCCAATTTTTAATTCATACAGTATGTGTAAACTGCCTATTACTAGTACGTACACTATAAGCAAGAAGCTAGTTATTTACACAGACTGTATGTGCAAGCAACCAGTTATTAATACATATGGTACAATATGCAAAACTAGCCAGTTATCAATACATATTGTATTGTATGTACTAATACATACAGTATGTGCAAATAGTGAGTACATACAGCACGGGAAAATAACTTGTTATTAATACACACTGATGTGCAAACAGTGAATTAAAATACAATATGAAAAATAACGACTTATCAATATATATATTGTCTTGTTTGTACTAATAGATACAGTATGTGCAAATAGTGAGTTAATAATACATATAGTATGTGAAAATA
>JABXWE010038792.1:0-19100 GCA_014611495.1 Limonius californicus
ATGTATAGCACATATATGCGTATTAAGATTATCACGGTAGGTTTTCTACCACACGCCCGCGTACTAGTTGTAGGTGAGAACAGCTGAGTCATGTGTGTAGATTTGGCAACAGTGTTGGAGGTAACAGTGAATTAGATGTCTCTTTTCATCTATATATATTGGAGGTCCGAACGTATCTTTCGTATGCTCTATATATGACCCCATAAAAAAGAAGAAATTGCTTCCCCTCTTTTGAAATTCGGATTGTCGGAGTCCCCCTCATTATATATATGTCGAATTTATAGCAACAGATCAAAGGGAAGACGTGGAGGTCAGGACGCCTCTTCTGTATGCCGGAGGTGACAACTTAACAAGCATCAATATATATATATATATAATTATTAGGGGACGAAAGTGCTCTTTGGTAGATGATAAGAGCATATAGATTGCTTGACCATAATTTACCTCAATAGCTTGCTCACTAAAAACAACAAGCAAAGAGCAGTTTTCACTTTTGGGGGTGGAAAGTTTATTTAAGGGATAAAATGTTTATAACGTTAGCTTTATTATCCATTTGCTGAAGAAGGTGGGAAAAATTACAATAATTTAAATATTTGCTGTTGGTGATTAATTGCATTTAAAGGAATCAAGCTTTAAACATATGTATAAATGAGGATCAAGAACAATATTATAAGCAAAAAAAAAGGTAACGGGGGATAGACTATTAAATAAAAGCAAACTAGGCATTTAGCTGTTTTCACAGAGAAATAGGCTTTTAGTATAAAACCTAGGCTTGATTCATGAGGCATTCAAATTAAGCAGGAACTAATAAAAGTATTTCTCAGATTGCAAGTTCGAAGTTGTTTAGATCTTTCTTGGAAGTACCCGATAGCAACCCATAAAAATCAATTATATTTCATAAGGCCGGGTTATTTCTTGCGGACTTGAGTTCTATAAATACTTAATAATGTACACAAGACCGTTGTTACTTTACCCGTTCTGTCAGAAGGGTAAATTATAGTTACAATAACTCAATCACGACTTAAGTTTTATTCCAGCTGTGCAGAAGGAGGAATCAAAAAAATAAATTCCAGGAACAAAAAAGTCGAGTCTGCACTCGCGAAAAAAACCAATCGAGGGGACAATATAAATATTTTGTTTATGTATTCACAACAAAAATTATGTTGACAAGTAAACAAAGGCGAGATAAGTCGCGATATGCTGCGAACCTAACCTCGGCAAGTTATAGCTAACCTCTGGTCAGCTGCACAGAAGAACCTTCCAGCGACGTTTACTGGAGGCTGCAAGAACTCCGATCTGGAGGACTGCGGTGGCCAACTGCGTATAGACGTACTACAGACTGAACGCCTTTTTGGTTTTATTTTCGAGATGTGCATAGATTCTTAATCAAATTTTCTGGTATTCTATAAGCTGTCGTTAAGAGAATGCGCATTTTTTGAACCCGCATTATAGTTGTTAATGCTACAGACTGAAAATTTATGATTTTCTCTTAAGATGGAAGGTCAGCTTCATGCCTAGTGTTAAACTTCTGAACACTTCGATTTACTTGCTGTAGAAATGTTGAAATGCATGTTGAGAAATTACCAGGTGTGAATACAACTATTTTAGATATCTACATGGATAGAACGTTCTAGATAATTAATGAATAACCGGTATAATACTATAGTATGTTCACATTTAATTAGTACTTTACGTTGAAAACTAAAAGTTTCAATGATAAGTAAAACTTAATAAGGTAAGCAAAGCAAAACCGCCTCGTGTTTTTAAACAAAGAAGATTTTATACTTTTAAATGTCTTTAACGTAAACAAGAAAAGGCTAATATACAGGGTGTTTAAAAAATACGTTCGGACATTTTATCCACGTATAGATCTCATCAATACAAACAAAAAGTTGTAATAAACATGGTTTCGAAAATCAACCGTTTTCGAGATATGGAGTTTTTTAAGAAAATAAATATTGCTTGTTATTTCAATAAGTTCCCCACCCATAAAAACAAATAGCCGTGTAAATAAAACATTTTAATTACAAATAATTAAAGTAAATGTTCTACATGTTCTCCTTCCATTTGTACATATCCTTCGCATCTTTGTAAAAATGAACGCGCATTCTTTCAAAGATTCCCGGATTCATACGAACAGTCTGGTAGGCATGGTCTATTCGTTCTTGCAATTCGTTTAAATTATTCACAGGGTGTGAATTAACTAACGACTTTAAATGCCCCCAAATACAAAAGTCAAGTGGATTGAAGTAAAGAAATCTAGATGGCCACACAACTGTACTCCGTCGCCCTATCCACCTGCTGTTGTAATTTCCGTTTAGGACATTCTGACCATGCTTGAAAAATGTGCAAGAGCCCCATCGTGCATCAAGTATATATTAATTCTATGAATGTGGGGCACATCGTCTAATAATAGTGGCAAGGCATTACGCAAAAGGTCAAAATGCAATTGGCCAGTCAAACGATGTGGAAGAAAAAAGGCCGTATCATATGGTCTCCAAAAACACTAAGCCAATTGTTAATTGAAAATCGTTGTTGATGACATTCATTAATAGCATGAGGGTCTTCATCTGACCAAACATGGCTGTTGTGGAAATTAAAAATGCCATTTCTTGTGAAACTGGCTTCGTCAGTACATAAGCCTTCACTAACAAAGTTTGCGTTTTCTGCAACTCTTGTCACTGCGCATTGGCAAACACCAGACATGCAGCATGATATTCCCAAAACAATTGGCAAAAATAATAAGATTCTCTAATGTGAGTGCCAGGTGATGAAGAAATAGAAGTAAACGAAACCGCTGATAGCTTTGCAGAAAAAGGAGCGAAAGCTTCCTTTTACAGACCCAAACCATTCTATGGACCTGCAAAAGGACACGTTGTTGAGGAGGTCGGTAAATGCTAAAAAGGGACAGAAGAAGTCCCACTGGACCATTGTCCATCCTAGGCCAACGTCAAACGGAAAGATTAATAAACAATTAGCCTTCGAATGCTAAAAGGCTTCCCGACCTGACTAAGAACGAGTTAAGGCGAATAACAGACCTATTGACCTTGCCCATTGCAATACCATTTAAAAAAGTAGCTATAGCCGACAACGATACCTGCAGATTCTGCGCATTAGCAAAAGAAAATGCAGAATATGGTTCCCCAACATATAGAAAACACAGCCCCAAAATAATCTTCAACTTCATCAAGAGTTTAGGTATTTAGGAAACGTAATGTGTACGGCATACAAATTTGTTTAGGTTGAAGATTGATATTAAGCAACAGCCAACAGTCAATGCAGTGAAAGTTCCCACGAAGTATAAAAGTTAAAGCAAACGTTCTAGAACCAAGAAGTTCAAGCAAATAGTCAGGAACCAAAAGCTTATGGTATTTTGATATAGGAAAAGCATATTGTAGGTTGATTTCCTGGCAAGTAGTACGATAATTGTGTATAGTGAAACCTTAACAATGTTGAGAAGGGCAATTTAGAACAAAAGACGAGAATTGCTGGGCTCTGGAGTCGTACATTGAGCAATTCTATTGGGAAATTTTAAATCATCCCCTATACAATTCCAAATTAACGCCGAGTGATTGTTACCTCTTCCTCCATCTTTATTTTTTTGTAATTTGATGCTTTTTCTTCGACGACGACAACCTCAAAAGGACGGTACGAAGTCAGTTTTAGTCACAGGCGGCAACCTTCTATGACGAAGGTATACAAAATCTTGTATCCAGATATGTTAAGGGTTTACATTCGAATGGTGACTATGTAGAAAAATAGATTATGCGTGTATCTGATATTTAAGCATAGTATTCCTTTCTCAACTTTACTTTTCTGTAATACGGCTAATCGGCCCCTAACTTTCGAATAAGCCTTATCCTACATCAATCACCCATTTTTGGGTAACTAAGCTTAGGAGTTTCACTTAGTATATCTAATTATCATAGTAATTACACCCATAGAGCTTGCATTACAGCTTCGCAAATTCGATTGATTAGTTTTACGTTATCTAAAAAAGAAGTTAATAATTAAATAATCATTTCCCAATGTAATGCCATAAAATTTAATAAAGAAAATTGATTAAAAAAACTGTTCTGTTTCTCGAATACCATGTATCTTATAATGGAATAATAATATACTAAGGAAAAATCAACGGAACTAAGCAACGTAAAATATGCAAAATATTCTTATTTTTCTTTGCTTTTCAATTTCCCAAAAAAGAAAAATAACCGCACGGCGGTTCATTAATAAACGTGTTTTTGCGACCAACTGAAATTTAATGGTCTGTTATATTCCACAAAGGATATTTTGATATACCGACGTCGGAATTTTCCTGTGTGTTTTGCAATATTTCTCAAAGTTTACGGCATCCAAAGAACAAATATCTAATTTAAATAAAAAATAAGTAAGATTAAGAAAAGTGGATTTTGTGGGTTGTTTTTCTTCATCACAGAGCGGAGTGATAAACTACAAATATTGATACAAGATAAGCGGTTTATGAAATTTCGGACAAAATGTTTGAAATATTCTTCAGCACGTTCGGAAATCAATATAGACGAAGTTTCAGTAAACTCGGGGCTCGCGTGTCTTTGAAATCCTCTATTCAGCTATCTAAAGTGCTTTCCCCAATATTTATATACTATAATTTATATTCACCATCTTGGATGAAAAGATTACATACTGTGGCCGAATATAAATTCTGGACCAACATTACAGTCGACTAATACGTCCTCCATATGCAAGTCCCGGTCATCTGAAGACCACGTCTTGAAAGAACTGTCAAAACATCATTGTAAATCAGTTTTTTCGTGCTTGACAAGCTCGAACCGTTGCCCCTTGCTTTATTTGGCGACTTGCACGATCGAAACGAGCTTCACAACGAATTCATTTAACAGGCATTGTTCACGATTTAATTACGTAGTCAAAATACGTTTTCATTTTTAGGTTGCCAGGAAAATTTCCATTGCCAAGGAGGAAATGCAGACGTCGAGCTAATTTTAAAGATATTGCGTTTGTACCGGGAACTTTATTACGTAAATATTTCATGTAAATATAAAACTGTATCTTTCGAAGGAAAAAGAATGTTATATAGGCGCAGGATCCTGTCTGTCTATATATAAAGTTTTAATACAGCAGAGTTAATATCAAGTCTGCATGGAATATTAATATTGAACCTTCTACATCTCGTCTGAAATCAGCAACCCCTGGACCAATTTCTCATCCCCTTCTCGACATCCAGATATATAAGAATTTTTACGTTAAAATTAAACTTTCTCTCTTTATTTTTTGACATGTTAGCTTGGGGATTTGGTGAAAAAATTATAAGAAAATTAATAAAAACTAAAAAATGTTTGAAAGTATTTATATTCTCCTCAACATGTGTATTTTACTAAGTATTGTAAATGATGGGGCATGTTTAAAATTCCAGTACCATTATTATAATTTGCAATAAAGGCAGCCTCTGATAACTGAACCGCAGTCTAGACTTTTTCAAACATATGTGCCGTTTACCTGTCACAATGTTGAGGTTATTCGAAGTTCGATGGGCATTCTTAAATACTGCAAATAAAATTTAGTATGTTGTTAAAATATAGATATATTTATCATTTTTGTGTAAATATGATGTAATCGTAAATATTGCATGCTTGAACCTTTGTAAAAGACAGGTGTGAATAAGGAATATTATGTGTAGGAAACTAAATTATACGCGGAAAAACACAACGAATGTTAATGTTAACCAACAAACATAACAGCAAGTTAAATGGTAACAAAACGTAAAGCCAACTATTTAAATAGTAGATTTGATTTTGGCACTTTTGCTTCTCAGGCACTTGGCTTATTGTTATATTAAATATACATGGTGTTCTCAAATCATGGAGCCAATTTTCATGTTAGAGGGGCCAAGTAGAAAGTATTAATAAACATTGTACATAACCAAAGTTAACTTTGACTATTCACAACGTGATCGTTTCTTAACCTGGACAGATGACCTACCTGGGGTCACTTGTGCATCTGTAGCGGTTAACAAAACTGCAGTATCCGTTACGTTCAACTTAAAGTTGAGAAATATTTATTCTAAATAGTTAACTTTATCCCAACCTACAAGGTTGACTTTTGACTAACTTTCAAGTGCACATTATAGCTACATATTTTGAACCCTGCATCGGTAAGGTGGGGTATGATATACCCCATGGTAAATGTTTAATTCTGTAATTTATGCAAATTTACATACTGCTATGCGTCGCTGTCAGTACCTTCAAGTTAAACATTCTGGAAGGGATCAGTGATGTGATACCAGCGTTAGAGTGTGGTTGTGTACAATTATAAGTATTCAAAGTTGTTTGGGGTATACGATACCACACCTTACCATCAAGTGATAATTTATAGAAAGGTGATTATAACTTTACATTGATGTTTTTGCCTCAGATAAACAAGATTTTATACTTTATAGCATTTAGAATGTCGTACGAGGCGGAACAAGCAAAATTGCAGAAATTATGGGAGGAAGTAGATGAAGTAGAAATAAGTTTTGGCACAGAATCTGAAAATGAGCCCTCTGAATATGTGAGTGAAGATTCTGCCATTGAACAAGAAGATCAGAAGGAAGCTGAAAAGAATGAAGAAGGAGAAGATGACGAAGAAAGTTACGATGATTAAGTTGCCATAAAAACATGTAAATTGCCTTGTTATATTGCTAAAGGTAAAACAACTCGATGGAAAAAGCATCCTTACCCAGCCAATGTGCGTACAAGATCTGTAAACATTATAACACATTTACCAAAGTCAAAGGGATGGCAAAAATAGCAAAAACTATAAGAGATTGTTGGCACCTTTTTTTTGATGAAGTTATGCTAAATGATATTGTCAGATACCCAAATCAACGGATATCTTTGCGGTCTACGAAATACAATGATTCCTCAAAATATGTTGTAAAAACAGCGACTCTATTAGAGCTGAAAGCCGTAATTGGTTTGCTTTATTTAGCGGGTCGTTTTAGGTCTAATAGGCAGAATTTAGAAGACCTGTGGAATACAGATGGTACAGGAATCGATATATTTCGATTTACAATGCCCTTGAACAGGTTTATGTTTCTCCTGTCTTGTCTTCGCTTTGATGATGCAGATAGTAGACAAGAAAGGCGTACCTTAGACAAACTGGCGCCGATTAGAGCCGTATTAGAACAATTTGTTGAACATTGCCTTAGCACCAGAGACAAACAGTCAACCACTGGACTACCGTAATATCAATTTGAAACATGAGCGGCATGTACGTTAATTCTTCTTAATTTGATGCAAGACCTAAATATAGGACAACAAAGAATGGCGTGGAATATGCTTTGTATGCATACGATTTGAGTTCAGAATTCTCGTATAAAAAGAACAGCAATATGTATTTGGTATGTGTTACGACAACTTTTATATTATAGTTATTATTTTATTTATAATGAAATCATTATTATATCTAAGTATTATAAACCAATATTGAGCAGCAATAGGTGGATGTTAAATGAACAAACAAGCTCTACTGGCAACATTGCCTGCTTTCAAAAAACATAACCTCCATCAAGAAAAACTAGCATAACCCAACTTAAGTCAATGATACCACACATTCCCCCAGATTTCCACAGCCTGTTGGATGGCAAATCAATCGTGAATAGATTATAACAAATAAAATTTAAGTTCTCTTGCAGTAGATACACATAAATCATACCAACTGGAAGGTTCCAGTTTACAGCTAAATGTGTATACTATTGAGGAATCTGAGACTTACAGAACATTGGACTTCTTAGTAACCGTCACGTTAACAATTACCAATTTTTTAAATTAATTATTATTCAAGCATAAAAGGTAGAACTGATGGTAAAATTACTTACCTAATATTAAAATAGTTCAAGCCAAAACCACCTTTTTGAAAAACTGTGGCAGAAGCTGTAGTAGTTACTGAAACATTACGAGACATTAGCTTTTACAATTGCAGAAAGTAAATTTTAAAAGTTAATGTTACCATTCCAGATTGTACAATACAAAAACTAGATAAAGCTGGGGAAGACCAGTGACTTTATAGACAAGACCTACGAAATTTCCATACAATTTCGAGTTTACCGCTAAAGTTTCTCTTCTTAAGAATTTCAGATTTTGAGATTTATATTACAACAATAAGTGAGGCTGAGGAAGGCGAGTGACTTTATAGGAAATTTCCATAGAATTTCCAATTTACGCCTAAATTTCTACTCTTAAGAATTTCAGAGTTTGGGAGTTACATGAATGTTCAGTTCCTCATTTAACATCAAAAATTAATACTCAAAATGATACTTGAAACTTATATTTTAGATTTTGAGATTTACAGCGAATTTTTGACCTCAACTTATAGCAGCAACTAATAATTGAGATAAACCAAGTTAAGAAATATAATAATTAGCTTTAAATAGTGTAACAATATGAAAGTAAAATTAGTCTAAAAATACTAACTATAGGCCTGAAAATATTACTATGGGCTGATTATGATGCTAAGAAATATTTAAACGTTTTGTCAGATTTATCCTAGAAACCTTCCTAATTATCACGAAACATTTTTACCAAGGATTTTATTATAAAGGACTTGAAGATGTTTAGCGACGTTCCATTTGCTGTTATTTAAAATCAGTAGTATTGAAAAGTAATTTTCGTCAAAGTGGCACGCAGCAAACAAACAACACGAATCCCTTTGTTGTTTTTTCATTTTTCTGAGAGATTAATATTTTTGGACACACTAATGGTGCACGTCACTGACTATATATCACTTGTTTCAATCTAGAACTCGTTTTATGTTTCACCCCGTCCCTCAACGCTCGAGCCACCCCATTCTACACTCCGATATATGTAGTTTTTATGTGCAAAAAGTACGGAATATAATTCACAAAAAAACCTGACATGATTTATACGTAGTTCTCTGCAAAGTGTTTTGTTACAAGTGATTTTTATGACATATAAAACGTCAATCTGAGTTCTTTATCGTTAAATTTCAGTGAATCAAGATCCAGGAAACGGCACTGATTCAAACTTGCAACTTTCGTCTTGAGCTTTGTTTACAACGTGCTCTACTCTTTCAGGAGATGTCTACCATTTACCACTCAAAATATAACTTACGTTTATACCCAAACAGATAGTTTCAGTTGAGGACACTTTGGAGTTTTAAGATCATTGCATAAAGTTCAATATCGTTATTAAAAATACACAAATGAATCAATAATTCTAAGGTTAGATTGTTGCCTTTGTTTACTCATAGATGAATGTGCAGTAATAATATCAAGGTTGATTCTTGATTGAATATTCATGGAGGAATGTATAACATTTACTGCTCCCGATTACTATAAAAAGTCTTGGTAGATGTCTTAAAATTCAGAAATCCATTGGGGAGAATGATTTAATTTAAGTTTCAAGCTACAATGTAGCAAGTTCTATTACTGAAACCTGAAACCTTTGTTCTTTTAAAGTCTCATTTTAAAAAAGCAACTCGAGTATGAGTACGTTGCAGTGGTGCAGTAACGCAAACATTCTTCTTGCAGACTCTACCCTATAGATAATATCAAGTAAAATTGAAGAATGTTCATACGATATTTCACGTTGACATTGAGATTGAGCTATCATAACTATTAATATGTATGGCTATCCAGGCTACAAAAATATAAATTAAATTGTACTATGTCTGAAAATAAGGTATTCGGCAGTGATTGGTAGGTAGAGGTTCGTCTGAAATAAATTCAGATATTATTACTTTTATTAAGATAAACAATGATGTAGAAAGACAAAGTTCAAACAAAGCTATCTATTTTCTATTTATTCTCTTTAAGATAGTCATTAGTAATAACCTTGTACAGGAAAATATAGGAAACACATCTATTGATATTGTGGATAACATAATTTATTATCTATTATCCATAAACTCTATAGTATGATTTCAATAATCACAACTTTCTTGTATTTTGAGTGTGAGCAATCAGGCGATATAATTCTACTATTAATGCAAAATAAATTTATTAAGAGTGAAAAATCTTAAAGTTCCTCCCAAGATTGTTGCAAATAATCTGGAAGTAAATCGATCTATCAGCTACCAATTTACTATCCGTTCCAAAATTATTTTGTGGGGATACAAAAACCATTTTGAATATAAACAATGGCAAGCCACTATTGCTGTTTTCATACAATCTGCTAAAATAGCTGCTGAAATTGGTTATAAAAATATTGTATCCCGTTAATTTTGTAGTAATTAGAGAATAAATTATTATCACATTTCTAAAACTGAAGCAGTTATATTATTACCAAGTTATGCATATCCCAAAGTACAGGGCTTGAGCCAGTTCTGTTTAATATAGGTATTCCAGGACATGTAAGACAGACTCATAACTCGAATACTAAGAAAGATGGAAAACTTACACTTTAATAGAACAGGAACTTATAACATTTTTTTTCTTGTTGTTGTTCTTCTTCTTGTTCTTCTTCTTTTTGTTAATCTTCTGCTTCGCCTTGTCCTGCTTGCTTTTACTCTTTTTTAACTTAATTTTTTTAAATTATATGGTTTTACATCGCAATTAGTCTAAAAGACTAACCAGCAATTTTGATCTTAAATTAACTAAATGGTTATGCTAAGAATTCACCCACTGGTGTCCTCTCAGTTCTGTCTTGCAACACTTTTTTGTGTATTAATACTTCACTTTGCTGTGCTTTTTTCACCGACACTTCCAGTCTCTTTACACTACCTTAAATGGTTTGGTCCTTTCGAGCCTTCTCACAATCGGCATTGTCGAGGAGTTGGATTACCTCGACGTTTACGTGGTGATGCTTCTCATGCTTCTCGGCAAGGTCCTTTATTTCCTTTGTCACGGTTTTCATCCCTAGATCCCTGTAGATACCAGTGTTTCCAGCGTACCAGGGTGCATCTACGATATTCCTCAGCACTTTGTTCAGGATATTTTGAACTGTTTTGATGTTAGTTTTGTTGACGCAGCTCCAAAATTGACAATCGTATTTCCATACTGGTTTTAAAACTTGATTGTACAGAAGTAACTTGTTATGTATTGAACGTTGTGAGTTTCTTCCCAGTAGCCAATACATTTTCATATATTTTATATTTAGTTCTTCTTCAAATTGTCTTTCCATCGTACTTTGGCATCCATGTTCATTCTAAGATACATAGCTGTATTAGCATACGGTAATTGTTATCTCATTGGTTGACAGGATGTCGGTGATGTACAATAGGTATAGTATTGGCCCCAGTACACTGCCTTGTGGTACCTCTGCCTTAATTTCGTATAAGTCGGAGTATTCCTCTTCTTGGTTGATCTTGAATAGTCTGTTTGCGATGTAAGACTTCAGATGTTCAGCAAATAGTTTAGGCAGATTTTTTCTAGTTTCTGATGCCATATTATATCAAAAGCCTGGGCAACATCGAAAAATATTGTCGAGCAGACTTTCTTCTCCTCAAAACTTTTCTCTATGGTATTTATTACCTCTTCACTTCATGGATGGAGTATGCATTTTAATGCCAGTTCCGTCTTGGCAATTTTCTTATTTTCTTACGGCCATCTTTTTCGTGGTCTGCCAACATCGTTCGTACCTTTTGGTTTGTATTCCAGTATTTGTTCAGGAATTCTGTTATCATCCATTCTACAACATACTTAGTTGTATGCATTCCTCTTTATTTCCTTCAATTCTTTCGTGTATCGATTATATGTGTAATTCTGTTCTCCGTATTTACTCTTGTATCTTACATCCTTCCATTTTCAGACGATTTTATTCTGCTTTACATTTTTAGATAGCAACAATGTTCCATACATCAGAACAGGTGTTGCTTAATTAAACCTGCTAACTGTAGAGGACTCACAAATGTCCAAATCCGTCTAAGCAACAACAAATTAAGTTATTAGGTTCAGAATTATTGTTTTTGCAAGCAGCTTGTTAAATGCACTGTTTCTGTATTTTATTTTTTTGGTATTTTTGAAAAAAGAAAAGTTTAAATATTTGTATGGCTTCTTATTCTTCTTCTTCTTATTATTATTATTAAAAATTAATGATACTTTCTGTTTTATCCAAAGTAATATCGAAACAAGCAGTTATAGCTTGACTGCTACTTGATGTACCAGTTAATTAGGTTTTTGGTTTTTCTTGTATCTTGGCCGACTTATAAGCCTCACATTTTATCAGACACCATATATAAAGGGTGATTACCATGCCGTCTTGCATTTAAAGCTACTTCTTTAAGTAAAAGTGTAAATGTGTCGCAAAGAAAATTTAAATAGATTATTATGTTAATATCATGTCGGTTTTTTCTGGATTGGAATAAATATTACTCACTGTTTGCGCCGAACGAGCTTTACCTAAGCCAGTAAACTGTCAAACTTATCAAGCAGGCATTCTGATTCATAATATGGTTAATAAAAAATTAGATATCACAGGACGGTATGATGTATTTCGGGTTGCCTATTTTTGGAATAGTAGAACTCTTAATCTTCCGCGAATCACTCAGTATATATAATTTGTTATCGTAAAGTTTCATTTTACATAATTTCTAATGAAAAGTTAGACTTGGATAAAAGTAAAATTTGCTTTGATTCTTTAAATATTAAGACTTGACATAAAGGGCTGCTAAAGTGAATCAACATAGGCTAAAACTAGGGTCTTCTAATTCATTGTTTATGTTAATAGGCGACCTTTTCACTTGCGGTTGCTAATAGCTAGTAGACAACATACCCTAGATTTAAATAAGGTATAGGAATTATCATAAAAATCATAGAAATTGTGATAAAATATTGCTAAAAGTTGTGAAAGAATACAGTAAAATTGATGTACTTTTACGATATTAATTTAGTACAATTTTTACACCTTATTAAAAACCACCATTCTTTAAGAATATAATGCACACAATCTCAATCTCAAAATTTATCTGATTTTCTCACTATCAGAGCAATGCCAAGACACCGATACCATTTTAATTTATCGTATATTATACGTATTGTGTTTCACATTGGCTGCATATCGTTTTCTAGCGCTCATGTAGATGGCCCAATAAAGAAATGCTTAACAATGCTAGGTAGATTCTTAACAAATTCTTTCGAAATGTTTAATAATTAAAGCTCTATCGGTTGTCTTAAGAGGGCGTATGTAGGTATCACTACATTGGAATTTTTCCGTATCTGAAAGATTACAATACTTTTTCTGTACAATAAAATTGTGATATAAAAAAGCAACATATGAAGAGCAACCGTTCGTTAGCTATTGTAGAAATTTAAAAGTTGGGTTATATGTTAGCTGTAAATGGTTAACCCAAAAGTGAAATTCGTTGGAGTTAAATTCTTTATACTCTATTTTATGTTAGAATGGGGTATACGTTTCTATTTACTGTGTATTGGAACGACGTTTATTATAAAAAAGTACAGACCTTCAATACATAGAGCTTTAACTGTTACTTTAGGTCAATTAACTAAGAAGGTTTCGATTATTAAAGAAATTACATACAATAATGACTACGACATTAAATTGATTGATACAGTTACTATCTAAAAAAAAAGATTTAACTTAAGAATTCAAAAATTTATCTTAAATGAAAACGTTGAAAATGTTAAATATATTTGAATTCCATATTTCGGTGTTATATTGGGGGAAATAGCTAGAACTATAATCACGGTAACTACATCTGAAGTAATTTATGAAACAACAAAAACAATTTCAACACTACGTTCAACGTAGGAAACAGAACGAATGATTTTTTTTAAATCAAGTGTTTAAAATTTAAGCCGTTCGCAGTGTAATTCTGTATGCATAGGCCAGACAATTACAGATTTTGATATCAGATATATACGCTCATATAAATACAAACACTCAAAAACATCTAACTACGCTCAATAGTTATTAGAGCACAACATGCATTGACATCAAATAATATAATATCATTTTCACACTTCTGCGATGATAAACATAAATTGGATTACAAAAAATACACCTTTAATGGGTGAGCAAAGTGAAGTCATAAATTCTCCGCTATTGGAAGTTGTGGAAAAGATCAGAGCCAAGTTCAAAATCAAAATTAAATATATTTTAACTCTACAATTCGGTACTATATGAAAGTAAATAGGTAACATTCTAAAAGAAAGCAAGCACATTCAAACAATCAAATAAAAACTCTCAATTCCTTATTCAACGCTAAAGATAGGAGTTATGACTTGTGCAAAATCAGCAGTAACAAATTAAACTGTTCACAGTGTAATTATATATACATAGGTCAAACAATTAGAAATTCTGATACCAGACACAAAGAACATATACATGTAAACAAAGCCAAGCTAATAAATTCTGTTGAAAGTGTTAATAATATTGGTTTGATTTATTAACTCTCCTATGATGTAGCTTAAATTTATTTTTAAAATCTTACGTTTCTTCAATGGTTCCCTGTTTGTACATCAAACTAAAACCTGCCATAAAAACTGGAACATAAATTAATCAAATCATAACGCACACATTATTTAATATTTGAAATTAAGAATCAGGCAGTCACTTGTACACAACTTTGATTAATTATAGACAAGGCTCGAAATCATTAAACCGTATGATATAAAAAACGCAATAAGACAAATAATGAAGCTGGGCAATTTGTAGAGGAAAAACAAAGAAGAAAGCGATTTAAATTAATTACGACTCACGCTGTTTCTGTTATTTTAGCTCCGAGAGCGTGGTTTGCAGCCCCGCAGGAGGCGCTCGCTCAGATGTCGATATGGAATTAATCACCGCCATCAAGTGCTCTTAAGCCTCATCCTCCCTGACCCGGTCACACGCCATTCTCAAATTTATATAGCTTTACGCTTGTCTTGACCGACAAGTGGTGAAAGTGCCATAATGAAGAGTTTCGTCCAATTGGAGTTACATATTTTACGCCGCGTTACTGCAATGTGATTGGTACATAACGACTGCGTAAAGGACAATTCAGTTAGCTGAGGAAGAAAGTATTACATATGAGCTGACAACCCAAGCAAGCTTGCGGATTTTTTGTGTCGTTTGACAAATGATAAAATGAGACTGATTGTTATCATGATAATGTCAGCACCCTTACTAACGTCACATACAATTATTTAACCTTATTGCAACATTTCAATGAAATATACTTATATCCTTCTACCCATGAGAAAGCATGATTTTTACAAAGATTTTTAAAATATATCTTGTACAGCTGTTGACCGTTTGTTTAAATTTGAACTGAGGTTCTCTAACAAAAAATAACAATTTTAAAATAAATACTAAGATCGCGAAAACTGTTTGCAATTTTTAAAGCTACGCCATTCTCGTGACGTCATAGTCCTTTTTTTCTTTAGAGACGGTCAACTAGGCAAGGTGAATAGGTGATTGTCATCTGTGCAACAAACAACTGGGCGATGGTCAACTGGACAATAGTCAAGTGGGCACCGGACATCTGGGTGACAAAATAATAGATCAAATATGCGTTAGGTTAAGGTAGACTAGATTAGCTATCAATATTTCTAAAAAAAATTCCGCCAAATCTGCTAAGCGTTGAAAAGTTTCGGTCGCCCACATGACGGTCGCGCAGTTAACCGTCGTCCACTTGGCTATCGCTCACTGGCTATCGCCCAGTTGACAGTTATCCAATTGTCGATCGTTTTTTCTTGATAGTAGGTACTACGGGTAAGATTATATTTACAATATGCTATAATTGTATCATTGTATGGTGCTTGCTTAGTTTATACTGTTTATAGTATGTTCTCTACCTTAACAACCTTGTTCTTGGTTACATTTGTATGGTGATATTTTGTTTCTCTATATTTAGACTCACAACACCGACCACTTCTCTAGAATAAATCGATAAATACTACTAATTACGCGATTAGCGCATGCGGACGCCCCTTGTAATATTATTTTAAAAATCTATATAACATTAACCTAAAAAATCTGAACCTGCAAATTATTCTTCTTATATACGATAATAAATATGTATCAGAAAAACAAGTAAAAGCGTTATACTCACGATTCACATAAGTTTTTTTTTAATATGAAACACTTTTTACTCCTTATTTAAGTTGTACCTAATAACATTTCAGCAAAAAAATTTCTTGGAAGTATGAGCAAAATAACTTTAATACAATTAATACTTTCTAAGTTTTTCCACTTAAACTCACCATTTGGAAGCTAGGAATCTAAGACAATCAACGCTAAGAATAACGTGGTTGCCCTCTAAAAGCAAAATGTATACAAATAAGACAATTCTCATCTAGTAGGTAAGGTTACTAAAGTCTAACAAAATTAAGTAGACTTAGTGGAAGCAAATAATATTATCGATTATTTATAGTTTCACTTGACTTCGATTCTAGAACGATTATATTTTACACAATATAAAGGACGATGTCTTGCGCCAACTACACTCAACAAGCTTTTACCATAAATTGCAAATGAGAATGAGGTATGGTGAGGCTCTACACTCCATGAAGTAGTTTGGCCTGCAAGGTGAAGGTCAGAGATCCCCTATACTTGGTTTCACACCCGATTGTCGCGTTCCAAATTCATGACACGTGGTGACGTAGTGAGCATCAAGCAATAGACAACCATTATTACCCCTTGTTTATGCGAACGCAAGTACCCAATTGTTTAAAGCGGCTGGATGGGTAGCCCGTCCGGCATCGAGTCGGATATTTGAACCCCAGCCCTACCGCACCGAAGCCCATTGTTCTAACCACTGGACCACGCTGACGTTGCAATGAGTGATAGTATTTCTTAAATATAATTCCAGGTTTTACGTAGGCAACCAACATAACAGCGTAATTAATATTTAAAACAGACTATGTTTAATGGAACAAATAAATTATTGCAACAATTATTTTTTAATTTCCCTATATAATGTTTCTACTTTGAATTTGTACACGTGCGAGTAAGTTGTTAATGCAACCATTTTGTTCATTAAAGTAGTAGAAATTTTTTAATTGCCGTCACAAAGGACAATAAACAAATTACAGTCAAAGCATACATTTGAGAGCAAAAATCTAGGAAGTGTTTATCCAACAAGATACTTTTAATAATTTATTTGTTCGCAATCTACTATATAAACAAAAACAAATCTTCGTACTGTACTGTTGGTTGCCTATATAAAATAGCGAAACCTATAAGGTAAAAGAGGTAAGTAAGTTGATATTATCTATTAGTACTAGCCGGTTATTTTTGTCAAAGATAACCTCAGGCTTGAAGTTAGTCTTTTGTTGAAATGTTTGATAATTATTGTATTGTATTGTATTGTATTTGAAAGAACGAAATCTAGGACGCGGTTTTCCATTGTACATCCTAACTAACAAAAAACGAAACGCGCGTACGCTTCCCTGCTTTCATTCTAGATTGAAACTCCATTGCAGCACTTTTCACTGCAGCGTACAGCGATATTGACTGCTACAAACACACGATGAAATGATCTCCAGGCCGCCCCCACCAATTTCGTGGTAGTGCGCAATGTTCACTCACAAGCAAGGTTAAAATCGGCAAGCTGTAGTGATTTTTAACGTGTCACACATCGCAGTGACACGGGACCTACCGCTTTATCTCTTATCCGACAGAAGGTGCATTTTCAGATTTTTCCCAGCTAGAAAAATTTTACTGACCGCCGCCAGGTTCGACCCCGCGTCCCTTGGATCTAAAGGAAAATGTGCTAACCACTAGACCACCGAGGCCGGCATGTTTAATTATTCGTTATTATACCAGTACAGAGATCGTTCATTTAAAGATGCATGAGATGTTAATAAACTAAAATAAAAATTAAACGCTTTTCTCTGATCCGGAGCATTTAAAAAAAATGTATCTTCTTTAGCTTCTATATATAACTTATCATTACGAAAACATTATAAGATATTTTACTAAATTTCAATTAACTAAAATAGCTTCGGTTTTATAACCAATAAAGAAGTTTATTGAATTGAATAAATATAACTCGACAATAAAATTACAACAACATTAGTGTTAAAACTTGCCTTAAACCCCAGTAAAGCTAATTTATATTGTAATTTACTTCACGACGCTTATTATTACTTACCAGAAGAAGCGAATTTGAACATTATTAAAGACTCCCTCACAAGGCAATGCCAAACCAGCGAGGTATTCTGCCTAGTAAATCTTCTCTGGAGTAGAAGTGTTTACATTTCCGTGATTCGGAGCCCACGTTAAGTTGTAGGTCCTTTATGCCTGTGGCACTCTAAACGCTCAACACAAGCATAGGGGAAAAGATCGCTACGTCTCCTAAGACCTAAGAGATAAAATACTCGAAGAAGAAGAAGAAGAAAGACTAGTCCTCTAATAGCCACAACTATCCATAGTAGTATCTGTATAAGTAGTCAGTGTTTCTACGGTATGATCAGAAATGAAAAAATGTAATATTGGTTGCCTATGCTTAAGAAGTTAGGCGTCTCTAACTAGTTTAAAATTTGCGCAGCCATGTAGTTTGATGCGGTTGTAATCGCCAATTTATATAATAAAAGACAGGCTTTCTTTCAAAGGTGGCCCAGATTGAGCTTTCTTTTTGATCTCGCCATATAATAATCTAAAGAACGGAGTAGGCATGTTTTAATATATCCTTAGTAAAATTTAGTGGCATGTAAGTATTTAAATATTTCTGTAAAAAATTAGGTCGAAGCCTTGAATTTTGGACGAACGAAGATATTTTAGTTCCATAAGGTATTGGATGTGTGTGGCGCAACAAATTGTAAAAGCATTATATTGTGAAATTATCTTAAATACAATTTCTGCTGAAAGCATTCAAAGAACTAAATATTTCGTTATATTAGAATTTATTGAAGCTCAGCAGGTTAATATTGAAGAAAATTGAAATTCTGAAGACTTGAATTTTAATTCTTAACAGATGTTTTTTCGTTCGTTTTGGTAAATATATTCTGTGTACTTAAGATAAAAAATGCTACAAGCAGTCTTGGCTTAAGAGAATTTTGATTTAAGCAAATGTTTAGATTATTAGACATACGAGTAGGTATATCTACAAAAATTTCTCTTATTTATACAGGATGATTTTAAAACTGTGCGAAAACTTTAATCACGAATAGCTGAAGTTTATTTCAGCCCTAAATCACATAGTAATTTATTTTATAAATTCGG
>JABXWE010038793.1:0-10478 GCA_014611495.1 Limonius californicus
GGCAACGCCGGCGGATCTTACGTTTAGTTACATATGTCCCAAAATACAAACATGGATCTCGACTTTACCTATGCTGTTACGGATCTCGCGTCGTTATTTATTTATCACGTACATTAAAATCGCAAAATTGTTTCCCCTCTAAAGGTGTAGGGTTTGAGTTGTTAATTATAAAGCCATTAATAAGAAATATTCTCTAATAACCCATTCCCTTATGGCGGATCTCGGGTTGTCCTAAATTTATTTGGATCTCAGCTTGTTACAAAAACAGATATATATATATACATATATACAGTGGTGCAAAAAAGTTCTGCATCACCCAAAAAAATAGTTAATTCCTGAAGTTTTGTTATGTTCCGTTGATTTTGCCGTTTCATCTGAGTGAAAGTCTCATTTTAATTGCCGCTCCGTAGTCGATTACTATTTATGGGAGGTCACTTTTTTGAAACTCCACAAGGGAACGCTTCTATGTATGTTTAGTCTTTAGTGCCGATCGAAAACAGTTCTTAGAATCCTTTGTCTGCAGAATGGCCCGGAAGTTCCACTTGGAATATTTTGTTCTAGAATTCTTGCTACATATTTCATAATATGATGAAATGTTTCAGCTGCTGGATACTTTCGTCGTGAGTTGACTTAAGTTTAGAGTCGGAGTTTTATGGTAGCCCCTCTGCTAAATTAAGATCCTGTTTTGTTTTGTTGGCTGCGGTAGAATAATTCTCGAGTTGTGTCGGATTAAAAATATTAGCAGAGTGATAGCTTTTTTTTAAAGACAATTCAGGGAAACTGTCCTCTCGACCTGTGTCGGAATACAGCCTTCAACCCCGTGACTCCCTCTACTAAGCCGTACAGCGGCGGAGATGTTGTTTCTGAAGTTCTCGTTTTTTTTGCAGAAGAAAGTCTTGGCCCCTAACGTGGCAAAATACCATCCGACATTAACCATTCGAATTATCGGATGAAAAACGATATGAAATAATTAACAAGGCGTTTCCAGTCGTGAAAGTGCAATCAATTTACAGTTATTAGAGTGATCAAAAAATACTCGGAGATGGGAAAAATTGAAGATAAACCCCGCAGTAGCCGTCCAAGAAAAAATATCATTGAGAGACGACAATGTACTGTGGAGGACGAACCTGGCAGATAGACGTCTTAATTCGACAGACTTAACCAAAATATGATCCGAAGCTACTGGTGTAAGTATATGCACTTCTACTGTAAGATGGAGTTTTCTTAAATTTGGACTTAGGGGTTGCAAAACCCGGAAGAAACCCCTCCTATCGGAAAAAGAAAGGCTCTACCATTTGAGATGGGCAAAGGATCATCGCCATTGGATTCCAGAACAATGGCAGAAGGTATTATTTAATGATGAATCTACCTTTAGCAGTCATACTGGAAACACGTAAATTAGAAGATTTCCTGGAGAATGATTTTCACGACAGTGTGTTCTGCCAATAATTAAACATCCAACCTCTGTCGTGATATGGGGCTGAGGGTCTGCTGAAGGTGTTGGTAGACTGCATGAATGCAACCAAATACATTGATGTCCTACAGGAGAAAATGCTGCCTAGTGGCAAAGAGTTATTTCCCGAAAAAACCTTTCTCTTTCAACATAATAATGCTCCTTGCCACATACCAAAGGTTTGTTCAGTCTTGGACGTCGACCAATAACTGACTGGTCAGTGTAATCCCCTGACCTAAATCCTATAGAAAACTTATGGCAGAGGATTTTTAACATTATTTCAAGAAAAAATATCACAAAAATGTGGAATTAATCGAATCCATGCAAGTGGCTTGTCTTATGGGCGTGCAGCAAAGTAATCATAAATTCAGAGAATGCATCAGACACCGGTTGCAGCAATGAGCAAAATGCATTTTTTATACCTTGTCTGTTTTTAAAAATTAATGTTGTAAGCTGCAAATATCTGTTTGTATACATCTACGTCCTCAAAAATTCAGGCGCAGTCTTAGTGGGAAGTTGCCGGAATCAAAAACAATATGGTAGACCTTAGCAAAAATTGCTTCGAGCAGGTTTTTGGAAAAATTAAAGATTTTTCGTAATTGATTTAGCCTCAGCTGTATAGTAAGTGTCTGTTAAAGGGCTTCCAATTAACCCAAATATTTAACTCAAATTGATTTACGGTAAGTTGAAATTTACAGAAAAGCATAGCGGCCTTAATTTCTATCTTGGAATTCCGAAATAAATGCATTCAATTTGAATTCAAACGCCTTACGCAATTCCCGTTGCCACTATGTTACAAAAGGAACAAACAGATTTTTCTTTATTTTTTAGTTTCATGTTACGTGAATATGCTTTCAGTAAAATTGTTCCATGTCGGTATAACCGGAAGTAACGCTAACTTTTAATTTTGAAGTTGATATTTATTATTTTGTTTCCCCAATTTATATACTTAAAAATAGTTTTACAATGATATACAAATTGCACATTTTTTCTGCAACAACAAACATGTAACAGGTACGTTAAAGTTAACATTTCAAAAATTGGTAAAAAACCTTAGAGGAAAGCTTTGCCAATAATTAAAAACACTTTTGTAGGTCCTCAAAAGTTTCAAAAATGATCAAATAATTTAAACCACCACCACCACCAGTTAGTAAGTAAAAATCTATTCGGTAGATCTTTAAGATATCTTATAATCGTTTTCCAAAAAAACATTATTTTGACAATTCCATAAAATGCACACAAAGATCAAAGAATGGAATGGTTGGAATAAGGTGTTGTTTTTAAAAAACCAGAATATCGAAAGGAATATAAAACTACAAATCCAAAAATTATTCGATTATAAACTACATATGTAATATCTCCGCACTGCTTATTGTTATTAAGAAACTACTAAACAAAGCGTGGAGCGTAGCCCACGGGTTCAACTAGTAAACTATGAGAGTAAAGGAAGTAAAGTTATATACGGAGGGAATGGCATTATATGTATCTCCCACTTATTAAGAGATTTGCAAAAAAGCACACAACGCACAACTTTTTAAATTGCAAATGGCACGACTTCTGAAAGTCTTCGCCGCCTTTTTATTTTTGAGATATGTGTTAGGAAACTGCTTAAATTATTTCTGGAAAACACATTTATTTATACAAGTTCACCTTTTCTTAATTTAAATACCAAGTTCAGTAAAATCGGTTAAGACAACTGGAAATAAAAATTCAGGTTTTTTTGCCACACCCAGTATAACTGTTCTCGCCTTGTCTAGATTTGACTTTTTCTGTTTCGTTGTTATCTGTTTTCTTTTCTAAGAATCGGTTGGAGATTCTCAACGGATTTTAGAATGGCGAATCTGATTCTTACAGTCGAGAATCGTTTTTAGGTCTTACAATCCAAAATCGAAATCCAGATCTAGAATCTCTTTCTGTTCTAAAATCAAGATTTGCAAATTTTTATTCGAATTATAATCTAGAAATCGGTTATTAATTTTTGAATCTAAATATGGGAACACTATTCAAAACTCTAGCGATTTTCAATTCTAGAATCGGGATTTAATTATAGAATTGAAATTTGAGTCTAATGGAACTGGAGAACCGATTTATGTGGTAACGAATTGATTCTCTTGGAATTAAGCCTATTTGATTTCAATTAAAATTGGTCTCTACTGTACCGCCCAATCCAATTTCGACAAGTGCTCAAAAACGTTAATAAAATACTAAACCCAAACCAGGTAAAACAACATAAAATTAAAAAATTGGGATTTCCATGTTTAAATGTTTTTGTCATTGAAAATATATAAATAACATTTAGGGGAACCCGGTGGTTGCATAATAAAATAGACAATAACAATCAATTATCGATTCGTAGATTTGAAATTCAATGTAGGAAAATAGGAACCGGTTTTTTGATTTTTTATTTTAATAGGGAATGCGATTCCCAACGCTAGAATCAAATATGATTTGGGAAAGCGATTACTAATTAATTTAATTTGAAAATAGAGGCTAATGGGGCTGCAGAACCGATTTTTGTGGTGAAGAATTCAACCTCTTGAGAACGAAATTATAGATTTGAAATAGTAACTCAAATAAGCAACAACTACACAAAACGTTAAAAATGGGGATTTTAAAATTTTAAATACTTTGAATTGTGTCATTTAAATGAAATGTAAATAACTGGAAATTTGTATGCCTTTTTCGACTGTAGTATACATATTTTTGGCATGAAGTTCTATCTATGACTGTCAGTACAGTAGGAAATGTTAGATAATACACGACTCAATTTAGAAATACTACAGTTGAGTTACTAAAATTATCGAGCAGGCAACCTTGAAGTTGTCTAATTTGTTATGAGTTGTTCCAAAGTGATTAAGTGATTAATTATTTTCGTCGCTACATTTTCCATTGTGTATTCATTCTTTTATTTTGAGGTTTCTGGGAATTTAAAAACAAGTTAAAATTTAAATGAATATAAAGTAAGAATACTCTACCTAGATTCCAGGAGATATCTTCCATCGGCAATTTGCATCCCCGTTTTCAAATCACACAAATAATGTGGCATACATTGGCATTTTCCGTTCACTGTCTCAGGCACAGGATATTCCATTCTTGCATAGCTTTTCTCTTCTCTATTTTCCTCTTCTCTGAAAATATCTTCGAAAGCCTTTTTCAGATTAACGTGATTTTGTTCTAATTTAGTAAACACTTTATCCGCCTCTGCGACTATCATAGGTTTGTTTTCATTTACAGATTCCACAAACGTGCTACAACTCACTACTAGCAGTAATAAATAAACTTTTCTTTGAACATCCATTGTAGTGATGGTGTTCGCAAATCTGGGTAAAAACTGTTTAGCCTTAACGCAGACCGTACATATAGCTTTCATTAGTCGGAAATGGTAAAACCACAGGGATTTTACGTTTAGTCAACCAAAGGCAAACATAAGGAGATATTTCTATTTTTCAACCTCAGCTTCCTGACTGCAGATAAAACATCGATAGGACCTACTAATAATTCGACGTACAGGGTTGGATCGACTTATTTGACTGTAGGGGACAATATGTATATAAATTTAAATAAATACCTACCAAATCTCTCGAAAATTGTCGGACCCTTAAAATCAGCAAAACACTTGCGTTTAGTACTGGCTTATACGTGATTACTTCGACAAGTTAATGCAATGTCATGCGAATTCTACTAATCTGCGAAACGATTGTTTTTAGTATTTGATTTTAGAAACTCATACCAGTTACTGGTATGTACGTCTAATGGACCCTTAAACGCAGGAATAAATTTGCGTTTAATACTCGCTAATAATTACTTGGGCGAATTAATGGAATGTCATGCAAATTCTATTAATCTGCGAAATGATTGCTTTTTTAGTATTCGGTTTTAGTACGAGTTACTACTACCATGTAACGGACCCTTAAACGCAAAAAAGACTTGCGTTTAGTACTTGCTCTTAATTACTTGGACGCGTTAATGGAATGTCATGCGAATTGTACTAATCTACAAAATGGTTGCTTTTTTAGTACTCGGTTTTAGCAACTCGAACGAGTTAGTGGTACGTACGTGTAAGGGACCCTCAAACGCAGGAAAACGCTTGCGTTTAGTATATATATATATATATATATAGAGCACTACAGGCCATGTAGGCCCAGGGTTTGTTGTACTATAACTCTCCATCTCTTTCTATTTTGCGCCGTTTCCCTCCATCGTCTTATGTCCAAGGCTTTTAGATCATGTTCCACTGCATCTACCCATCTGTTCTTAGGTCGCTCTCTTCTTTTAACACCTAGCAGTCTTCCTTCCATCGCCTTTCTTGTAGTCCTGTTCTGCGGGAGCCTCGCCACGTGTCCCAGCCATCTGATGCGTTGTGATTTGGCTACGTCGCTTATCAGTGGTTCTCCGTACAACTCGTAAATTTCCGCGTTAGTTCTTCTTACCCACTCATCGTCCACTTTCTTTCCTCCGTAGATCATTCTCAACACCCTTCTCTCCCACACCTCTAGATTTTCTTGGTCTTTTTTACTAACTGTCCACACTTCACAGGCATAGGTTACCACCGGTCGTATCACTGATTTGTACACTTTTAGCTTCGCGTGATACACTTTTGCACCGAATTAACTCACTCAAAGCACCCACACTTCTACTCCCAGCTGCTATTCTGGCGTTTATTTCTTTACTATAGTCATTGTTTCTAGTTATTATGGTTCCCAGGAAACAGAACTGTTGTACCTCTTCAAAATTATACTGCTTATATCGTCTTGGGTTACTATATTCAAATACGTATTTGGTCTGAACTCCGTTTCGCCGCTCATCTCCATATATTTAGTTTTATTCCCGTTAATTTTTAATCCCAAATTTGCTTCTGTCCTTATCAAGATCTCTTTCAACTCCCTTTTCGACCGTGCTAGAATGGTCAGGTCGTCCGCATAGGCTATAATTTGATGTCCTTTATTGTATAAGGTTCCCACCCTGTTTATATCACTTTTCCTTATCATCCATTCTTCTGCTAAGATAAAAAGCATCGCCGACAGGGGATCCCCTTGTCGTAGTCCTTTATTTACATTGAACGATCCCGATAGCTTTGCATTTGCTGCGATTTTATTACACGTATTTATCAGAGTCATCTTCGTTAATTTGATCAGTTTCGTTGGGATTCCTAGTTCAAGCATTATTTTGTACAATTGGCTTCTATTGACAGAGTCATACGCCTGTTTAAAATCTACAAAAGCCGCATAAACTGGTATCTTATATTCATGGCACTTTTCTTGTATTTGCCTAAGGGTAAAGACTTGGTCGATAACAGATCTATTCGGCCTAAAGCCGCATTGGTATTCTCCCATATTTCGTTCTATGTATGTTTGCATCCGATTCTTGATATAACTTGCTAGTATTTTGTAGATTACGTTTAGAAGCGCTATACCACGGTAGTTTTCACATTTTGTTTTCTCCCCCTTCTTAAGAATTGGGCATAGTACTGCCTGTGACCATGAATTTGGCATTCCTTCCGCTTGCCAGATTTCGTTGATTAGCTTGTATATCTCCTCAGTTATCAGCTCTCCACCATATTTTAATAATTCCGCTTGAATCCCCTCTTCTCCTGGGCTTTTATTATTTTTGAGTTTCCTTATTATTGTTTCAACTTCATTTTTGGTCGGCGGTGCTATCGTTTCTTCTTCGTTATCAGGTATTACAACTGGTTCTTCTAGTTCAACTTCCTCGGTTTCTTCCATGTCGTTCAGTATGTCCTTAAAATATTCTGCCCATCTTTCCAAACCCTTTTCCTCATCTATTATCAAATTACCTTCTTTGTCTCTACAGTAAAGCCGTTTTGTCTGGAAGCCTCTCTTTTTCTTTTTCACTCCTTGGTAGAATTGTCTAACTTTTTTGGTTCTATAGTTTTCTTCCAAATATTCTAACTCTCCTTCTTTACATACTCTTTTCTTTAGTCTACATGTCTGTTTTGCGATTCTTCTCTTGGTTCTAAACTCTTCTTTTGCGTCTTCTGTCCCCTCCTTTATCATTTTTATTCTGGCTTGTTTTCTTTCCTCTACTACTTTCTCACATTCGTCATCATACCAATGTTTTTTTGTACTTCCTCTTTTCCTCCCAAGTACGCGTTTTGCCGTTTCCGCTACAACATTTTTTATTTTCTCCCATTTTACTTCTATATTGGGGCTTTCTCCGTTTGCTCGCAACTGTATATTTAGCTCCTCTACATACTTATCTCTGCTGTTCTCGCTCTGCAGTTTACTAATGTTGCTTGCGGTTAGTACTCGCTTTTAATTGCTTGGGGGAGTTAATGGAATGTCTTGTGAATTCTATTAATCTACGAAATGATTGCCTTTAGTACCCAGTTTTAGCAACTCGTCAGAGTTAGTGGCATGTGTAACCAAGCCTTACTAGTTTGTGGGTGGGGCATCAGTAGTTAGCTGGGTATCTGCCTCGTAATCGAAGTTTCAACGATGCGAACCGATCTGGATGGACCAAATCCTAGAAGAACCAATAAACATTGCCCAGAGATGGAACGAATTATTCCATGCAAATCCAGAACTGAAAAACCGTAATCTGGCACCAGCAGCTGCAGTCCTACTACCAGGGATGGACCTCCCTAGAAAAACCTGGAGTCGTCTTAATCGGTTTAGATGTGGCCAGGGTCGGTGTCGCGACCTGATCTTTAAGTGGAACATGATCGACTCGCCAGAGTGCGACTGCGGGGCCCCTAGACAGGCCATGAACCACATTGTTGAGGAGTGCCCTACCAGAAGGTTGCCCGGTGGCTTACGTGATCTGAACGAGGCATCTCTGACTGCCATAAAATGGCTAGATGAGCAGATGTGAACATTTAAACCACAAATTCTTCATGCCAACCACACGACTTACTTAGCTATGTGTTATTTTATATTTGACTTGACTTGTATATTATATGATGTATTTTGTTGGTTTGTTCTTACTAAGTTAGTTTGTATTATATTAATTATATTTTATTATTGTATTTTATATGTTATTATAATTTATTGTGAAACTATCAGTAAAAAACGACGAAACCAAATCTGGTGGAATGACCAAATAGAAGAAGCTGTTAAGCGTAAAAACCAAGCATATCAAAACTGGTGAGTGAACCAAACAAGAGAAAAGTGGAACATATATAAAGAACTAAATAGAGATGTTAAAAATAAAATTAAAGAAGAGAAAAATCTAAGCTGGGAAAGAAAGTGCATAGAGATTGAGAGTCTAATTGGAGGATCAAGATCAACTGAGGTCTGGAGATGCTTGAAGGGTATGAAAACTAGCAATAACACAAGAGTAGCGAGTCAGATAAACATGGAAGACTGGACAATACACTATAAAAAATTGCTAACTGAAGATAGGGCTCAATACCAGGTAACGGAAATAAACAGTAGGAACATAACTCATAATAATAACATTGTAATAGCAGAAGACGAATTACATAAAGTAATTAAAACTATGAAAAATGGCAGAGCTCCGGGACCCGGCAACACTTATACAGAATTGATAAAGTGTGGCGGGCAGGCACTAAGAGAAAGACTATGCCACCTAGTTAGCAACTGTATCGAACAATGCGTAATACCAGAACAGTGGAAAACATCTTATATGATATCAATATACAAGAAAGGAGAGCGAAAAGACAAAAATAACTATAGGGGATTAAGTATCAACTGCACCTTGAGCAGACTATTCGGAAAAATAATAAACAAAAAATTGAAAGAAAGATAAAATTAGTGAAGAACAGAGTGGATTTGTAACGGGACGAGGGTGTGTCGATAATTTATTCATAATACAACAACTGACTGAAAAAAGACGGGATAGAGGTGAAGAGACTCACCTAGCCTTCATCGATTTAGAGAAGGCGTACGACTCCATCCCAAGGGCAAGATTATGGGCGGCCCTAGTAAAACTTAATATTGACCAACATCTAATAAACATTATTAAAGAAATGTACAGAGGGAACAAGATATTTGTTAAACAAAATGAATATCTATCCAACCCAATTGCAACATCTAAAGGACTATGTCAGGGCTGCAGTTTATCCCCCCTTCTTTTCAACTTGTACATAGAATGCGCGTTGGAATATTGGAAAAGGAGAATTCGTGGAATGGGAATTCCAATTAACGACCAATGTCTATATACGCTAAACTTCGCAGACGACCAAATTGTAATGGCCCAAGATGCCTACGACCTTGAATTTATGCTTCAAAGGCTATACAGAACATATGAAGAATGGGGCCTAAAAGTAAATATTAATAAAACAGAGTACTTAGTGACAAACTCCGAAGCAAAATTCACAATACTAATAAATGATGATACCCAAATTAAACAAGTTGACAAATATAAATATCTAGGTGTCACTATAACTACAGATGGATTTGGATCTGCGGAAATTAAAAGTAGAATAGAGCAAAGTAAGCGAATAATAGGATGTTTAAACTCGGTCTGGTGGGACAAACATATTAACAATAATACGAAGAAACACATTGGAAAAGCGTTGGTAGAGTCGGTACTGTGTTATGGATCGGAAATATGGACAATAAATGCAGGACACAGGAGGAAGCTAAACACCGTGGAAATGTATTATTTAAGAAGAAGTGCGGGAATATCCAGAAGGGAACATATCACTAACGAGGAAATAAGAAGAAAAGTGAAGGCACAAGAAACCGTAATAGACAGAATCGAACTAAGAAGCCTGAAACGGTTCGGACACCTAATGAGAATGGAAGACAGCAGATGGCCCTCACGAGTTTTCAGATGGACACCACCGGGCAAAAGAAAAAAAGGAAGACCCAGACGGTCGTGGAACGAAGGAATACGAGCAGTAATGGAGTCACGAGGATTAACCGTCGAAGATGCGGCTGATAGAGATGTGTGGCGAATTGGCACGGGAAGGCGGCAACCGGCAACTAGCTGTATAATACCGTATATATACATATATATATATATGCTGTGATTGGCTTCCAGGTATTCTTCCGCGTAGTAACTTCTTGGTCCTGGGATGGACCGGGATGGTTGTCTTGAC
>JABXWE010038794.1:0-16695 GCA_014611495.1 Limonius californicus
AAACAATCTTCCAATCATCAAAATTGTATCCTTTTATACATACATAAGGTATTACGAAACCAAAAAATCACCTCATATTTGGGTTATCTCATAAGATCAATATAGTTTAAGTATAGTTTATAATAATATTATTATATAGGGTAAATAACCAGCAATACATATTAGGGTGTCATATATCCTTGTAGTTGGTACACCTAAATTTAATTTAAAAAAAAAGGAGGAGTTGCGAAAATAGTTTGTTGACGATAGTTGAATTAAAGTGCCTGAAATCGCCGTTTCCTCTTGTACCTTGCTGTTTTAGATAATCAAAAATGAGTGGAATGTTCGATGGAAAACCATTTCCTACTGAGCAGCAATACGGACGATTTTTGTGTCACATTGTAATCGCTGACGTTGATGAAGCAGGAATTCATCACTGGGACGTGGAAATCGCACAAGAATCCATGAAATGGCAACAAAGAATCCGTAGTGCCACATGACAACGTCTCCTCGTAAAGTTCAAAGTTGCAGCTGCACTCATTAATTTGGCTTATCCGAGGTCAGCCACCTTGTAACCCTGACCTAAACCCTAGCGATTTTGACTTGTTTATAAATTTAAAACGACAGTGAAAAGATAGAATATTTCTGGACAATTCTGAAGTATAACAGACTATTTTAAATTTTAATAAATAAGTTTAAAATTTTTGAATTGGTGGAATCTCGTTAGGAAAATTGTATAATATTAATGCAGTAGTGAAAAATGTGCAATATCGCCCGGTGCTTCGAAATCCTTAAATCCGGCCCTGCCGTTCCTCTAAGAAATCTACACATACGATTATGTTCAACACCAGAGTGAAGTTAAGCTTCCGAACAGTGTGAATCCGTGCCTGATCGCTCAGACGGACCCACGTGGGCCTTTTTAAATATAGCCGGAGGCGCCCTACGTAGCCGAACCGAGAGAGACGGACGCCTCTATATATATAATGCAAACTTAAACCAACGTGCACAGTGCACCATACGCGGAAGAACGTGGTGTAAAAGTACGTCCAAGCCCTCGGAATGGTAATCTGAAGGATACGCTCAAAAATCAAGTTTCGCTTTGGAAGTGTTTCTCCGGAGGACTAGTTTGCTTCAAGTGTAAACGCCGGCAGCTAATCTTATTTAACTGGCACTTAATGACCGTTAATTAAGCTTTAAATGCTAGCAATAAGCTGAAAGACTATTACAGTCGCTGGTGCAGTAAAATAGCAAACATTTGTGAATACGCGTTGAAGTGACTGAAAAAGTGTGCTGAAACAGTGTCCCAACAGAGGAATGTAATATTTGGGTTGCAGCCTTGACGCAGTGATAAAAGGATCCTTAAACAGAGGCTGTTAAGAGGTAATTCCAATAGATCCAAGTATATTACAATAACGCATACATTTCTAATAACAATATCAGTAAATTCGTATTGATTGTGTGTGATTTGCTGAATTGTTATTAAAAAATAATTATAAAAGATACACATCAAAATCATTAGTAATTCTCCCTCTACAACAAAGAAATTCAATTTTTGTTAATTATCCTGTACACACAAGCCGATTAAAACAGCTTAAATAATTAAAAATTTATGTTAGCTAACATTTGAATATGAACAGCTCTAGATGAATAAACCCATTAGTCACTCAGCAATATAGGTTATAACATTTTCCTTATTCCAGCTCTGGTTTATTTATTATTTCTGCTGTAATATTTCCGTTATTGATTCGACTTTAGCTCTCATCGTTAAAAAACAGTGCGGTAGCTCAAGGTCTTCCGTAACGATTTATTTGATAATAATTGTGTTTGTGTTTTACTGTCCATGATTATCAGAATCATTAGTGGCAGTTATTTAATACGCGGGTTAATAACCGGTTAAATCTAAGCGTAAAAACAATTTTACCAAACACAGTTACAGTAAAAATAAACAACGTGGTAGCTGTAAGCGCAACAAAATTTGTTTGAATACGGCCCTGTTACTAAAATTATTGAATGGTGAGAACAGCACCAATAGAATCATATCTTTCAATAATGTATCACTCTGTATGTATAATTTAAAGCAATCTACACAGTTTTTTTACGTAAAAGTCCATTTATACAGGGTGATATTTTATAATCTTCTAAATAAATCAATTAATTAATTGTTATAATAAATTTTTGACGGCCATTTTTTGCTATTGTTATTGTAGTTCACCTAATTAAAACAGTACTGACGTCTCATTAAAAAAAGTACCACACGTTGAATAACCTTCAGTTTTACGTAAGTTGCTATTATTATTACCTCATCGAACTTAACCTCAACCTTACAAATACTATTTAGTTTTGACGTTACCAATCTTCCAAAATAGTTTTGTGTGTGGATATTCTTACGCAGGTTACGACATACAAATCTATATTTAAACACTTTTAAGTAAATACGTTCTCCAATTAACTAGGTAACTAGTTTGTGCAGAAAATAAGCGAATTGTTTGATAATGAAAATCCTCGAAAAAGAGATCTCTCCTATTTGAAGTACTAAACCAATGGTAATTAATAAAGTACGTAAAATGCAAAAATATGGTATTTGTATTGCAATTTACAAGTTTTCGAAATGTGCATAATCGCTGCATAATTTTGTTACATACAAGGTTACATACGACGTAATGAATTTTTATGTAGAGTAAACATGTTTTAATTATTTCTGGTGCTGATTTGTGTTTAAAAATTGGAAGCATCTCTTGAATTAATTTCTTTAATTAGCAGGATATTGGAATTAATTATAGTACTGAAATCTAAGCCTTTTTCTTTGTGTCATTTGACTAATTTGTCAACAAAAGTGCAAAAACTATTGCACAAGTAAACTGTTGAAATATTGTTACAACCCTTTAGGACAGCGGTTGTTAACCTTTTTGTCGCTACACCCTGGTACATCATAAATGTCTGTGTTATATGCATCCTTCTACGTGCTATGTATTAAACCGAAGAGGACCGGTAAATTACAGTCGATTACTTCACATTAGAAAAATACTAGAGCATTCAAAGTTAACCTCTAATTGTATGCTATCGTGTTCCTGTTTTAAGGATTTTGAGAACCGCTGTTTTAGGATAAGCCTCTTGAATAACAAAATATTACAGCTCTTTCACCCTTAACGCTTTATTCTAATCCCAATCAATCGAAAACCAAATTGATAATTGTCATTTTAAATTAGTTCTCCAACGTAGATGCACACACTGTACATTATTGTCACCACAATGTCTGTCAGTATTTTTAGAGAGTTGGGACTAAAATTTATTCTAGGACTATGTTGGGTATTGTTGCAGATTTTAAACCCGTCGTTTATACCTGCTCGTTTTCATAGGGGATTGTAAAGGGTTTGACCGTGAATGAGAAAGTTTACATTGTTACAGCTTTTAAGAGTGGCCCTGGCCCCTGAAGTGGAGGGGATACAAAACAGTCTTAGAAAAAAATTTAAACTATTTTTAAAATGTAGAAAATAGTTCGAATTTTATATATACTTTGGCTCAGCTATTATAAAGAGATGTCGCTACGACACTTAATTTTATTTTAGGGTGGGGTTTCAATTTGATGCGATTTTTATATGCCTCATAAAACATTACTATCACATTTTCAATCATTCTTAAATTAATGACATTTTTCTGGAACCGAAACAGTTACCGTAGTCTTCTGAATTACAATCGTGTAGTGATAAAGTACATTTACCAATTCACGAGAAAACTATAATTTCCATATATATCTACATGTCGGTTGGGTTATTCTTTTTATTACACCTCTACCGTTTCTATTTCTGAGAACGCCATCTATCTCAGAACGGCTGAACTGTTGCTTCAATATTGCAGGTTCTGTTTATCACTATTCGTCAAAATTGAGCAAAGAATCGTGTATAACGCCATGTATAACCATCATATTTATAAATTGAAGTTGCCCGGGATCACACGCAGGGAATGACATACATTTAAAACTGTTTTTTTTTTCTCAAAAACTAGGATCTACCAGCCAAAATGTAACATTACCTAAGTTAAAAGTTCGTTAAGTGTAAAATCGATAAATATAATAAAAATGCTGGCAGCATTTCTATGCTTAAAAATAATTTTTTTTTGTACAGCGGCGCCACCTATTGGTTATGTACCCCTTAGAACGCCCTCTTAAGGAAGGAGTAGGTACTAGCACTTCCAAGATTCTAAAATATCCAAAAATGTATCCGCCATATTGAGATTCTGCCATTTTCAGAATATCATCTTAGTATTTGCCTTCATCGAAAGTTAAATCTAAAAATTTCTTTTTGCTTTCCCATACCATGGGTTTAAGGAAAGTATTGTTTACTTCAAAAAGTTGTATTTTATTTATTACAGTAGTTTGTTTCTGAGGTCTTCTACAAATTTTAAAAAATTTACAACAGTTCAACTCTGTAATTGCGACGCCTTAGGCGGCAAATATCAGCTTGTTGTATCCGCTAAATGTTGTATACAGGAAACGAGAATTATATACAGTAAGTTAATTTAGATAGCGTCCTTATATTAGGGTGGCCAGATTGAAACAACTAAAAATCGGAACATGACTAAAAAGAAATACTTTCGGTTGCATATATTTTCCAATATTTTACAAAATAGATCACACTCTCTTTAGAAATTTATCTTATCCTTATTATTTCTAAAAAAACATTTAAAATCGATCCGGATCAAAAATGTAAATTTACTAAAATTTGAAGTCGTTTTTTTCCAAATTGCCCAAGAAGTTTTTGCTTCTTTGGCATGTTGTCTATACTTTAGGGCTATAATATCAATTTTAAATATATTATTATATATTGTTAATTAAGATCTACATACAGTCGAACTCCCATAAAGCGATGTTGTAAAGTACCAAACAAAATCACTGTATAGAAACTTCACTATATAGAATTCATGTTTTAATATGAAATTAATCTCATATATTTGATAGTCGGCAACATTTTAAGCGATAATTTAATTATAAAACTGAATAACACACAACCTAATTTGTTTTCAGCTCGAATAAGTTCCTCGTACTGTTTAATATCTTTTCGCTGTTTTTTTTTTACGATTACCAGCACATTATTGGCAGCAGTACCAAATTATGTTGAACGCCCTTCCAACACTTTTAACTTGTCTTCAATAGTTTTATTGTATTTGTATTTGAAAGAGCATAGCAGATAGCAACTAACAAATGCATGTACAATGGTAGATGAACTTCACATTAAGATACGTGAAGACCAAAGATTATCCTATTGCATCATAAGAATCTTAGCTGTAAAAAGGTACAACTTCCATGCACATTTTATAATCCGCTTACACATCTACGTTTATGCTTTACTAAAAAGATAAAAGATACTTGGAAAAACACTAATAAGAGATAGTATTTCATAATCCGCTTAAATTTTTATCTGTGTACCTGAATAATAACTTAACAGTTTGAAAGAAAAACATCACAATATGGAGGCTTTACATCATAATTGAGTGTGAACGCCAAAATGCTCACAAGAAAATCATTATATAAACGAAATCACTAAATGGGGGTTCACTGTGTAGGAGTTCGACTGCAGTACTGTACAGACTGCATATTGGACGGTCGTCTACTGCACATGATACTATAAGCACTCGTGAGTAGTAGTGATCGCGATCGTTAATTTTTGTAACCGATTCGATCGAAGTGTAACATAATGATGAAATGAGTTTTGGATTGTTATAAACAAAGCAAGTTATTCTCGTAAAAGCTTCTATCAGGAAGTTGTATAATAGTTTCCTTAAAAAAAGAGAGCATGTCTGTTAAGTGTTTAAATTTTTACCAGTTAAAGAATGGGCTGATTAAGTTTTCTCTGCAAAATTATTTTTAAGATATTATTTTTAAGCACAAATACGAGCTCCGTATTTTTTATTTACTAAATAATTATTTTTTAGTACCACAGTGGTAATAATATTAGTTACTGCTATTTTATTGGCGATACCAAGTATGGTTTTATTTATGTTTATGACATAACCTATACTTAAATGTTGCTCTCAATGTTTATTGTATTTTTTCTGATTTTATCATGTTACATATGTTTCTGTTTTTATATGTATATGTGCATAATAATATTTTAAATCACCTCTTGCCATTTCAATAAGATCTTTTAATAGATATTCCTATAATAATTGTTCTAATAATAACTTCCGAAATCAAAGCTCTTAATAAGTAGAGTAGAAATAACAACTAAACTAACCAAAACCTGTATGTCTGAATAATAGCGTAAAAGTGTGAAAGAAAAACATCACAAAATGGAGGCTTTACATCATAATGTAGAGGTATTTTTACATGTAATTGAGTCTGAACGCCAAGATCCTCACAAGAAAATCATTACATAAACGAAATCACTAAATGGGGGTTCACTATATGGGAGTTCGACTGTAGTACTATAAAAACTGCATATTGGACAGTCGTCCACTGCACATGACACTACAAGCACTCGTGAGTAGTAGTGACCGCAATCGTTAATTTTTGCAACCGATTCGATCAAAGTTTTTGACATATTACGTGGCGACAGAAATTGACAAGGAACAACAAGTAAATATAGTTTTTTTTTTCGATCGGACTGAAAATGCTACCGTTCCGGCATACCTTGGTTCCTAAAAGTGAATGATTGCTGAACGTTATAGTCGTTGCTAGGCAACCACAGTTGAGCGACCGAAAAGGCGGCCTAGGCCGAACAGTTAATATTTTCGTCTGACCTGTTATCAACGTTGAGGTTAGCTAACACACGCATTTTCGGTACATCCCTTTTTCTTCATGGCTTTTCTATAGTTTTTATTCACCTGCTTCTTAAATTGGCTTAATAACAACCTCAATATAGGTCGATAATTTAATTTGCAATCATAAGTTAGTTCAGATATGTTTACTGTGTATCGGTACAACTCCCTCTATGTGTGATTTTCTGAACTAAGTAGTAAGAATTATCTGATGTTTATAAATAAAATATTAATTAATTCCGATTGAACAAAAATAGTATGTAAACTCGCGGGAAAAGTGTCATTTCCGGATACAGACAGCTTTCACCATCGCTCAGAAATCTATCACTTTTCCTATTAGATACACGTTATGCTATTTTCCAACAACTTTTAAGAAATACCAACATATGATATCAAAAAATTATGAACACCTATTTTAAAACCGGAACACACAATGGTCCCGAAAATACATCTTGGGGACATCGGGACATAGAACTAAAAATAGGGACAAGTCCCGAAAAATCGGGACGTCTGGTCACCCTAGCTTATATCGACAAAAATACGAAGGTAGGCTGAAAACTAATGCACACATGCTTGTAGAGCGCGAACGAAATGACCTTCAGAAGCGCGCCAGGTGGCATGCGGAAGTAACATTCCCCCTCAATACGCATGCGCAGGTTTGAGGTCGTTGCGTTCATCCAGTGTATTTCGAGAAGCGGAAGTATGGAGACGTGTTCTAGTGCTATATCAACGCGAGTTAAACAGCGTGCTGTTATCGAATTTTTAACTGCTGAAAAAGTGACTCCTACTGAGATTCATCCTCGTTTAAAGGCTGTATATGGTGACGATGCTGTTGATAGGTCTACTGTAAATCGATGTGTAATAAAATTTCGTGATTGCGAGCCTGGAAAAGCCATAATTGTTGATGAAACACGCAGCGGACGTCCGATCACTGCCACAGACGATAAACATCGCAAACTCGTCGACGATTTGATTCAAAATGTCCGGCGAATGCGTTTGTCGTGTTAAAGACAGCCTGGCGCCAATAATCTTGCAACATAACAACGCTCGTCCACACACCTCGCGCGCAACTGGAGAGGCTCTGCGAAACCTGAAGTTTGAACCGATTTCACACCCTCCTTATTCCCCCGATCTTGCGCCTTGCGATTTAAATTTTTTTCCTCTACGCAAGAGAGGCCTCAAGAGCAATAATTACACCTCGGGCGATGAGGTGCAGGCAGCTGTCAAGTCCTGGATTCGAGAAAAGTCGGAAGAATTTTTCAGTGGCGAAATGAAAAAACTTGTTGCACGTTGGGAAAAATGTGTTAGCCTTAACGGTGACAATGTTGAAAAATAAATATATGATTTTGAAACTTAAGAATTGTACTTTAATGTACTTTTTGCCCGATCTTGCTATTTGTTTTTGTTCGCGCTCCACAAGCATGTGTGCATTAGCTTTCAGCCTATCCTCGTAGATTTGCATACGCAAAAACTACTCACTCACTCATAAAGTAACCATCATGTACCAAAAAAAAAAGCATTTATCTTTCTTTCTTTCTTTATCAATTCTTCTTTTACCGTACGATGTCGAGGTTGCCATTCGAACATTCGAGATTAATTTATACGGTATTTAAATGCATTTCAACAAGTCTTCGATGATTCATTGTTTAAAATCGTGCTTTAAATCTTAAATCCGTGAGATTACGTCTAAAAACATACAAAGTTATATATACTCTTCATTCCAAAAACCTGCTTAGTTATTTTTACGTTCACTGAGAAGACGGTCTAAAAAATATGGCTATCTATTTAAGAATGAGAAGTTGATATCACTTCCGGTTATACCAGAAGTGATACTCACTGTAGGTTTGTACAATTCTTGGGTACTCTATTTTCCCAATGTCCAACCAGCTTTATAGAAATTCTTATTGGAAGTGTAGAAAAATCCAAACTTAATGGGTTCTCCCATTTTTGAACAGCAACCTTGTATTTTATACTTCTAATTACTTCAATTACTGTAAACGAGTTGTTTTTCACTTTCTCTATATACTTTTGAACATTTTAGTAATTTTCAATGGTGATTTGATTAATTTGAACCACATAAGAACATAAAAATGTTTTACTTTTCCAAATTTATTAAAAATTAAACTATATTTAACTGCTTTACGTAAAATTAAATATATCCGGGCATTTAAACAAAAATGACATAATGAGGCATTTATGGATTATTCATTGCCTTCAGGTTTTTACGCTTGCATTAACAGCAAGGTTAGCCAAAATTCAGCTAGGTACACCAATTCGCTGCTTTCCTACAATTTGCTGCGTAAAGTGATTTATGAATCTGTATTAGATTGGAGTAATTGCGACATATAATAATAAAATGAGTTTTGGATTGTTATAAACAAAGCAAATTATTCTCGTAGAAGCTTCTACCAGAAAGTTTTATAATAGTTTCCTTAAAAAAGGGAATATGGCTATGTTTGAAGTGTTTGAATTTTTGCCAGTTAAACGATGGGCTGATTAAGTTTTCTTTGCAAAATAATTTTTAATGTATTATTTTTAAGCACACATACGAGCTCCGTATTTTTTATTTCTTTTAGTACAACAATGGTAATAAGTAGAGAACGGATTTTATGCAAACTGCATATACCTAATGTAATTTTTGCGTATCTTGCGAAACAATCGATAATGTGGACGAATCACGGTGTTTAGAGTTAATTAACACTAACTACTAATTAATGCATATTTAGGCAGAGTCTGCATATTTAGACGTTTTATGCATATTTATGCATAAATTTTATATTTTTATTTTTTCCGATTGGTTTCCAATTTTCTGTAACAGTGATTTTTTGTAATATCATAGCTTGTTTTTTTGTATGAGTAAGGTCGCAGATAGTTAATTCTACACACAAACAATTTTCTCAGAAGTTGGGTAAACACTAGGTTCTGCAGTAAGCCCTTGTTTATTGTAGATAGATCTTATATATTGTAATATTTCTTTGAACGTTTAAATCCCTTTTAACACTTCATTCTTTCTAAAGTACTTGTGCTTGCTATTAGTAATTTGCTGCTATTGTAGTAGTTTAAGGCTTAGGCTAGAATGTTTCAACTATTTTATGACGCATTTCTGGTGAGGTTCATTGTATTTGTATAAATCTTTACCTTTAATATTTGAAATGTAGTTCTCAATTAACTGTGTGCATAATAATATTTTAAATCACCTCTTGCCATTTCAAAAAAATATTTTAATAGATATTCCCATAATAATTATTCTAATAATGACTTCCAAAATCGAAGCTCTTCTATGATCAATAATAAAACGACACAGTAGAAATAACAACTAAATTCCGCATATTAACTATGACATCACAAGTTAACGTCGTATTTTTTCCTAAATTAATTAATATTTTGCAATTTACCAATAACGGTATTAAATTTGTTGATTCGATTTTTACGGTGCAAAGGTGAATACTTTTTACAACTTTAAACTATGGCCGAACCCACTGAATGCGGGGATACACTATTATTGATTGCAAAATATCAATACAATATGAAATGTAAAATCAGTTAATTATTTATTCAAATAAACAACGCAAAGGTTTTGCTAATACCAAACCTGATTGAATAAATAAGAAGCTACAAAAGAAATCCACGAGGGTGCAATCTGGTGACTGTTTACCAATTGAAACAGTTTTATTTCAATTAATGAACTTTGAATTGGAAGCCGTACAACTCGGCCATTTTCACCTAATTCTTTAACAGAATGTCCATTATGCGGATGTATCTACTATATAGAAAACAAACCAGTACGTCTGGAATATAGGGAGCGCCAATTTAAGACTATACAAAACCCTCCGCAATATATATTTATCCTATATATAGAATTGTCCATTCGTGGAAGGTTTTGCTGTTATCGAGATAATGTACAAACGTACATATTCTTACCGTATATTGACCAAGTAATTGTTTTGTCTGGATTCTTTATTCCGGTGACTCGTCTTTCTGTTGATCACGTTTCATCGTATTAATACAAAACGCTAGTTCAGCAAGATTACTGGAAAATCCAGAGAAAACCAAATTACATTTAAATACAACGAAACTGCTTCAAATAAGAATAAGATTAACCGCTTAAAACCAACCACTTCCAGTTTACTTGGATAGTAAAGCAGCTACTACAGATATCGATTTTCAGAAATGTAAGTGATAAATAGTGGTTCAATAATAAATCCCTCATGTATAATTACCATGGCAATTTTTTTTCTGATGAGATTCTTGCATCAAATATGAAACCTAATCGGACAATTAATCCTAACGAATTCAATTACGATTAAAGCTTTCAAGTCATAATTCCATTAGTAATGAGAAGTCGCTAATCTTCACAGCAATTTGATCTGCTTAAACTTACTGTATTTTTCGCTGCATGACTTTTTAATCAATAGCGATTACCGTATTAAACAATGACTACTTAACCATTCGACCATAATGTCGGACGGAAAAAAGCGATTGCATAACTGCCGAATGGAAGTAATATCGAATGGCACAACCGTCGAATTTAATACCATCGAATAGAACTGTTTCTATACAAAGAAAATCTTGCAAATAATAGCATCAGACACTAATATATTCATTGGAATTACTGTTAAATAGCTAAAACGTCTATCGTAATTACATCAAATATAGTAAGGTCCAATGTAATAACGTAGCGTGTAGTAACGGCAAATGTAATAACATCTAATGTAATATCGTCGAATGTAATTACAGTGAATATAACAACGTCGAGTATATTAACATCAAATGTAATAACATTTAATGTAATAACATCAAATGTAATAACACCAGATTTAATAACATCGAATGTAATAATGTGGATTGTCGTAATATTGAATAGAAATAAAATAATATAGAAAAATGAGAAAAACTTTCATAGAAATATTGACGTGCAGGGAAAATTTCGAAGTTTTTCACATCAAACACATATATTTCTTTACTACTCCTATTACTTTCGAATAACTAAAACCTCGAATGTGTAAGGTTGACTGTAATAACGTCGAATGTAATAACAGTGAATATAACAACGTCTAATATAGTAACATCAAATGTAATAATCTCAGATTTAATAACATCGAATGTAATAATGTGAATTGTAATAATATTGAATAGAAATAAAATAATATAGAAAAATGAAGAAAACTTTGATGGAAATATTGACCTGTGAGGAATATTTCGAAGTTTTTCACATTAAACACAAATATTTCGTTTACTTATTAATTTCGAATAACAAACCATTGAATGTGTAAGGTAAACTGTAATAACGGCGAATGTAGTAACAGCTAATAGAAAAAAATGCATTACAAATCTTGCAAACTCGTACAAATTAGGAACATAAATGTATCCATCGGAATTAATGTTCAAAATCTAAAATTAACGTCGATTAGGAAAAATTCTGTAGAAATAAAGTGATGCCAGTAAATGCATAAAACACAAACAGGAAATATTGTCGAATGGTGAGAATTTCGAACACAAATGTATGAACTGGAATTATTGTCCAGTAGCTAAATCTTGGAATGTAAGACGTCGAATGTAATAACGTCGATTATAAGAACATCAAAAATTTAAATTTCAAAATTGGTAACATTATACAGAAATATTGCTGTTCAAATGTTATCGAATGGTAAAAATACAGAGAAGTCAAGATCAAGCGCAAATACATCGATTGGGATTAATATTTAAATAGCTAAAAGGTCTAAATGTTCCCAAGTTCAATATGTTATCTTCGATTGTAATAATGTCGAATAGAGAAATGTCGGAGGAAGTACTGTCGAACGATGAAAATTTGGAAAGTGATTGTGATAACTCCAAACGGAAATGTGTAGATTTTGATTAATTTCCAATAGCTAAAACGTCGAATGTCATACCGTTAAAAACAATACGTCGAATGTAATCACATCTAACATAAGGCCGATTGTAATATCGTTGAGTAGAAAAAATGCAATGGAAATATTGTCGAATGGTGAGAATTTGAACACAAATGTATACACTGGAATTATTGCACAGTAGCTAAATCTTCGAATGTAAGACGTCGAATGTAATAACGTCGATTATAAGAAAATCAAAAATATAAACTTCAAATTTAGTAACATTATACAGAAATATTCATATACAAATATTATCGAATTGTAAAAATACAGGGGTGTCAAGATCAAGCACAAATACATCGATTGGGGTTAATATTAAACAGCTAAAACGTCTAAATGTTATCAAATTCAGTATGTTATCGTCGATTGTAATAATGTCGAATGTCGAATAGAGAAATTTCGAAGAAAGTATTATCGAATGATGAAAATTTGGAAGGTGATTGTGATAACTCCAAACGGGAATGTGTAGATTTTAATTAATTTCCAATAGCGAAAACGTCGAATGTTATACCGTTAAAAATAATACGTCGAATGTAATAAAATCGAATGTAATGACGTCTAACATAACGCCGTTTGTATTAACATTGAGTAGAAAAAATGCACTGGAAATATTGTCGAATGGTGAGAATTTCGAACACAAATGTATAAACTGGAATTATTGTCCAGTAGCTAAATCTTCGAATGTAAGACGTCGAATGTAATAACGTTGATAATAAGAACATCAAAAATATAAACTTCAAAATTGATAACATTATACAAAAACATTCCTGCACAAATATTATCGAATGGTAAAAATCCACAGATGTCAAGATCAAGCAGAAATTCATCGATTAGGATTAATATTAAACAGCTAAAACGTCTAAATGTTATCAAGTTCAGTATGTTAACGTCGATTGTAATAATGTCGAATACAGAAATTTCGAAGAAAGTATTGTCAAATGGTGAAAATTTGGAAGGTGATTGTGATATCTCCAAACATCTCCGAACATAAATGTATCAACTGGAGTTGTTGTCCAGTAGCTGAATCTTTCAATGTAAGACGTCGAATGTAATAATATCGAATCTAACATCGTCGAATATGAAAACGTCCAAAATAATAACTTTAAAAGTAATTACGTTATACAGAAATTTTCCAGTAGAAATATTATCGAATGGTAAAAATATGGAAGGTAAGACGATCAAGCACAAATATATGGATTGGAATTAATATCCAACAGCTAAAACGTCTAATGTAATAACGTCCAATATGTTAACGTCGAATGTAGTAACGTCGAATAAAAAAATTTTGATGGAAGTATTGCCGAATGATGAAAATTTCGAAGGTTGTCACATCAAATGGAAATGTGTAGAATGTAATGCAATAATTTCTAATCTAATAACGTCGAAAATGATAGCGTCGAATGTAATAATGTTAGATACATTACAATGGAAAATTTATACGTATGGGGAAAATTACGAAGGTAATCTCATCAAACAGAAAAATATCCTTCTGAATTAATGTCAAATAGCTAAAACGTCGCGTCTACTAACGTCGAGTGCAGTAACCTCGAATGTAGTAGCGGCAATGTAATACCTTCAAGTGTAACAACATCCACAATAAACACACCGAATGCAAAAACATCTAATTATATACAAAGTCGTTTAATACAAAAATTCTGAATGAAAATAATACTCAGTGGCCAATTCAAATCCTGCAATTCCGTCGCGTGTAAACATGTCAAACGCAAGTAATGTTTCGAATACCTAAAAGGAATAAATACTGTTACGTGCACGGGACATTGTCAATATATGGACGTTGATGCGTGTGGAAACCCATACAGCATGACCACAAGTAATAAAACACGCTAGTATTTTATGTATATATGCCTATTTTGTAAAACGTTAGGAAGGTCTAAGCCTTAATAAGACATATTATTGTAGGATATGGAAACGTATGGTAATAATGATTTTCAAATAAAAAAGAACAATAGGAAAAAATTTATGGCCAGTGCGAATTGTCCAGAAGCTATATAAATGTTAGCACTCTTTAACAATTTTACTGTTTCATATTCAAACGAAATTGAAATTCGACTACACAGTACTAGCAGTGCAGTGTAACAAATACGACTTTTAATAGTTTCTTCGTATATTTTGCTTGGGCATATTGTTTTCATGGTAACGTTATCCACTATACCGTTTTTGTCCAGCTACCTCCGTACATTGGAGTACTGCAATAGATCGAAATCTGCTTCAGAAACTGAGATATTATGGTGTTTACTATTTGGGAATCTGAAATACTGGCTAGAGTTTGATAATATACAAATTGGCAATTTCGTTGGAGCTATAGAATTGTCCTCCACGACTAAAAGTTTTGAAATCTTGAGATGTTTACGAGAAGTACTTTTAATTAAGAAACCTTGATATATGCTCCAATCAATCAAATAAACACAATTTGAATAATTATTTGTAGTTGATAATAGAAAAAGGGTTACAAAACGAAGTACCATTGATGGCACTAAATATCAACCTCTATATTACCAAGCACATATCACTTTTAGACAACTATAAATAAATTAATAACAAACAGAGCGAACTTATTGTATAATGTGACGATTTTACAAAATAGCGAATCCTTTCAGTTACAGCTTTGTCTAACAAATTCATCTGATTCGTTCGCGCAACAGAAATTAATTAATATTAATGGTTTCACGTTTACAGAAACCGCTCTTTAGAAGTCTTTCTTTTCATGGGCTGACCACTCTGTAAATGGTATAGGTGTAACTCTTACTCTTATAAAGTTCTCCAAATTATAAGATGAGCTTGAATAACGCCACTCTGTAAAAGAAGCCTTCTGGTATTGAGGTATTCCTCAACAGTTTACAGTGTGTTTGTTTTTGTATCGAGAAAATAGGATACGGTATGTAAACTACCTTGCTTTTCTAGGGATGGCGAAAAGAGTTTTATCTCTGACTTAGCTGACGAGCTGAATTGCCATATTAACTATTCTGGCGAAACGTTGATTTCTTTGTTAAAATACCGCGGATTGGACATTTCAGTACACTACTTCATATTTGCAATTAAATGAACACGTCGATTTTGTATCATATAACCAACCTTTCTCAAAACATTGAATAGTCGTATTTAAGCATGATAAATTATAGAAATTAATTCAAGGTAAGACTTCTTATAGTCAACGGCAGCACTTGGAAATTCGGCACGATGTACTTCCAAGCAGTTTTGGCTCCATTCGATTGTAAACTCTTTTCTGTACCAACCAAAGTGAAGATTCGCCCAATAATATGACGCAAAAATAAATAAAGAAGTTATATTTTTCGCAATCCGCCAACAACGCGTTTAAAAGTTTCGTGTCAAATGTCACAACGGGCTGAGCCAGAGACAATGAAAGCTATATTGGATTACGTGAACAAAGTACGTCTGCTTAGAATAAAAATACGCCCTAGGGGTAGATATTTCGTATTTCAAGGTTCAAATGTTTTATCATAGTTAATTTGCGTGCATCGGTTCGTATCGTATACCGGCATGAGAAGACTGACTAAGGTGGGCAATTACATTAATATGGATATAAATTCGATAAGGCAATACCAAAATTGTGAAACAACATTCGCAGAATCAGATCATGCAATGTAAATATTGTACGTTTAACATTTAAGTAAATAATTTACTACTGTTATGTAACCAATATTTTGTTTCTTTTAATTAGAAATTATGCGCATTTATTAGTTCTGTAAGGTGCTATAAAACAGCATGAGTATGTTTTTATGAAATGTGCAAAATGCATTTTTTTATGCGTTGTATAATGACATCGAAGCAAAAACTGATTTAAATAATGCAGCTATTTGTATGCAAATGTACGTAAGTTGCACATGTCAGCACAATATTTTTTAAATTTTAATTGAAATATGTACAATGAATTTATTGGTATATAAAACAAATTTCAGATATATGAAATTATTTTCTGATATGTTAGGATCGACCTTACGGGGGGCGAATAAAAACTACCGAATTTTAAATTTAAATACGATTGCAGCGCTTCTGCAGTTCATTTATGCAGTTCCTGGGTAAATAAACAGCG